>CM042422.1:22420641-22712636 GCA_023634145.1 Thymallus thymallus
ATGACTGGGCCATTGAGTAGATTGTCTACTTTATTAACCTGCTGTCTCTGTATTAACCTGCTGTCTCTGTATTAACCTGCTGTCTCTGTATTAACATTATGTCGCTGTAATAACATGCTGTAACTGTATTAACATTGTCACTGTATTAACCTGCTGTCGCTGTAGTAACATGCTGTCACTGTATTAACCTGCTGTCGCTGTATTAACCTGCTGTCGCTTTATTAACATGCTGTCGCTGTATTAACCTGCTGTTGCTTTATTAACATACCTTCTCTGTATTAACCTGCTGTCTCTATATTAACCTGCTGTCACTGTATTAACCTGCTGTCTCTATATTAACATACTTTCTCTGTATTAACCTGCTGTCGCTGTATTAACCTGCTGTCGCTTTATTAACATGCTGTCGCTGTATTAACCTGCTGTCGCTTTATTAACATACCTTCTCTGTATTAACCTGCTGTCGCTGTAGTAACATGCTGTCACTGTATTAACCTGCTGTCGCTGTATTAACCTGCTGTCGCTTTATTAACATGCTGTCGCTGTATTAACCTGCTGTTGCTTTATTAACATACCTTCTCTGTATTAACCTGCTGTCTCTATATTAACCTGCTGTCACTGTATTAACCTGCTGTCTCTATATTAACATACTTTCTCTGTATTAACCTGCTGTCGCTGTATTAACCTGCTGTCGCTTTATTAACATGCTGTCGCTGTATTAACCTGCTGTCGCTTTATTAACATACCTTCTCTGTATTAACCTGCTGTCTCTATATTAACCTGCTGTCACTGTATTAACCTGCTGTCTCTATATTAACATACTTTCTCTGTATTAACATGCTGTCTCTGTATTAACCTGCTGTCTCTGTATTAACCTGCTGTCGCTGTATTATCTGCTTTCGCTGTATTAATCTGCTGTATTAGCATGCTGACGCTGTATTAACATGTTGTCGCCGTATTAACATGCTGTCTCTGTAGTAACCTGCTGTCGCTGTATTAACCTGCTGTCACTGTATTAACCTGCTGTCGCTGTATTAACCTGCTGTTGCTGTATTAACCTGCTGTTGCTGTATTAACCTGCTGACACTGTATTAACCTGCTGTCACTGTATTAACCTGCTGTCGCTGTATTAACCTGCTGTTGCTGTATTAACCTGCTGTTGCTGTATTAACCTGCTGTTGCTGTAGTAACATGCTGTCACTGTATTAACCTGCTGTCGCTGTATTAACCTGCTGTCGCTTTATTAACATGCTGTCACTGTATTAACCTGCTGTTGCTTTATTAACATACCTTCTCTGTATTAACCTGCTGTCTCTATATTAACCTGCTGTCACTGTATTAACCTCCTGTCTCTATATTAACATACTTTCTCTGTATTAACCTGCTGTCGCTGTATTAACCTGCTGTCGCTTTATTAACATGCTGTCGCTGTATTAACCTGCTGTTGCTTTATTAACATACCTTCTCTGTATTAACCTGCTGTCTCTATATTAACCTGCTGTCACTGTATTAACCTCCTGTCTCTATATTAACATACTTTCTCTGTATTAACCTGCTGTCGCTGTATTAACCTGCTGTCGCTTTATTAACATGCTGTCGCTGTATTAACCTGCTGTTGCTTTATTAACATACCTTCTCTGTATTAACCTGCTGTCTCTATATTAACCTGCTGTCACTGTATTAACCTGCTGTCTCTATATTAACATACTTTCTCTGTATTAACATGCTGTCTCTGTAGTAACCTGCTGTCGCTGTATTAACCTGCTGTCACTGTATTAACCTGCTGTCGCTGTATTAACCTGCTGTTGCTGTATTAACCTGCTGTCGCTGTATTAACCTGCTGTTGCTGTATTAACCTGCTGTTGCTGTATTAACCTGCTGTTGCTGTATTAACCTGCTGTTGCTGTAGTAACATGCTGTCACTGTATTAACCTGCTGTCGCTGTATTAACCTGCTGTTGCTGTATTAACCTGCTGTTGCTGTATTAACCTGCTGTTGCTGTATTAACCTGCTGTTGCTGTAGTAACATGCTGTCACTGTATTAACCTGCTGTCGCTGTATTAACCTGCTGTCGCTTTATTAACATGCTGTCACTGTATTAACCTGCTGTTGCTTTATTAACATACCTTCTCTGTATTAACCTGCTGTCTCTATATTAACCTGCTGTCACTGTATTAACCTCCTGTCTCTATATTAACATACTTTCTCTGTATTAACCTGCTGTCGCTGTATTAACCTGCTGTCGCTTTATTAACATGCTGTCGCTGTATTAACCTGCTGTTGCTTTATTAACATACCTTCTCTGTATTAACCTGCTGTCTCTATATTAACCTGCTGTCACTGTATTAACCTCCTGTCTCTATATTAACATACTTTCTCTGTATTAACCTGCTGTCGCTGTATTAACCTGCTGTCGCTTTATTAACATGCTGTCGCTGTATTAACCTGCTGTTGCTTTATTAACATACCTTCTCTGTATTAACCTGCTGTCTCTATATTAACCTGCTGTCACTGTATTAACCTGCTGTCTCTATATTAACATACTTTCTCTGTATTAACATGCTGTCTCTGTATTAACCTGCTGTCTCTGTATTAACCTGCTGTCGCTGTATTATCTGCTTTCGCTGTATTAATCTGCTGTATTAGCATGCTGACGCTGTATTAACATGTTGTCGCCGTATTAACATGCTGTCTCTGTATTAACCTGCTGTCTCTATATTAACCTGCTGTCACTGTATTAACCTGCTGTCTCTATATTAACATACTTTCTCTGTATTAACATGCTGTCTCTGTATTAACCTGCTGTCTCTGTATTAACCTGCTGTCGCTGTATTATCTGCTTTCGCTGTATTAATCTGCTGTATTAGCATGCTGACGCTGTATTAACATGTTGTCGCCGTATTAACATGCTTTCTCTTTAGTAACCTGCTGTCGCTGTATTAACCTGCTGTATTAGCATGCTGACGCTGTATTAACATGTTGTCGCCGTATTAACATGTTGTCGCCGTATTAACATGCTGTCTCTGTAGTAACCTGCTGTCGCTGTATTAACCTGCTGTCGCTGTATTAACCTGCTGTCGCTGTATTAACCTGCTGTCGCTGTATTAACCTGCTGTCGCTGTATTAACCTGCTGTTGCTGTATTAACCTGCTGTTGCTGTATTAACCTGCTGACACTGTATTAACCTGCTGTCACTGTATTAACCTGCTGTCGCTGTATTAACCTGCTGTTGCTGTATTAACCTGCTGTTGCTGTATTAACCTGCTGTTGCTGTATTAACCTGCTGACACTGTATTAACCTGCTGTCACTGTATTAACCTGCTGTCGCTGTATTAACATTCTGTCGTTGTATTATCATGCTGTAACTGTATTAACATTGTCGCTGTATTAACCTGCCGTCTTAACCTGCTGTCGCTGTATTAACATTCTGTCGCTGTATTATCATGCTGTAACTATATTAACATTATCGCTGTATTAACCTGCCGTCGCTGTAGTAACCTGCTGTATCAACCTGCTGTCTGTGTTAACATGCTGTATTAACATGCTGACTATGTATTAACATGCTGTCTATGTATTAACCTGCTGTCTATGTATTAACATGCTGACTATGTATTAACATGCTTCTCTTTATTAACATGCTGTATTAACCTGCTCTATATGTATTAACCTGCTGACTATGTATTAACCTGCTGTATTAACCTGCTGTCTGTGTTAATATGCTGTATTCGCATGCTCCTCTGTATTCATCTGCTGTATTAACCTGCTGTCTCTGTATTAACCTTCTGTATTAACCTGCTGTCTCTGTATTAACCTGCTTTATTAACCTGCTGTCTCTGTATTAACATGCTTCTCTTTATTAACATGCTGTATTAACCTGCTGACTATGTATTAACCTGCTGACTATGTATTAACCTGCTGTCTATGTATTAACCTGCTGTATTAACCTGCTGACTATGTATTAACCTGCTTTATTAACCTGCTGTCTCTCTATTAACCTGCTGTCTATGTATTAACCTGCAGTATTAACATGCTGTCTCCTTATTAACATGCCATCTCTGTGCTAACATGCTGTCTCTGTGGTCCGCTATGCGTTACCTTAAGCCAATAAAAAATCTAAAAGAGATGGCAAAGCTCTCCTTAGATCATCTCTATAAATATGGAGTCGCTTGGTTTATACAGCGCCTGGGCCTTCAGACTATAAACAAATACAATTTATAACAATTATACAATAGTAATGATCCAACATAATTTGTCCTGTTACTGTATACTATCCTTTTCATGTTACTGTAATTCTAGCCTGTCCACATGTTACTGTAATACTATCCTGTTCACATGTTACTGTAATACTATCCTTAGTCAAGAAAAGATGAGCTTTGTGTGTTTGGCAATCATTCTTTCTACTGGAACTTTAAATAGACCTCTGAAAGGAAGTGTTGTGGATGGACTGGAGTTTACTTTTCAACATTCTGGAAGAGTGTCGTGACTACATCCAGCGGCACTGGAAGACGCATGGGGAGATGGATGTCACTGTCGCACGCCGACTCAAATAAGCCTTCCTTACCTCACACACTGGGGGCGTAACTGGCCTTTACAAAAAAGGGACTCCAACAACAAACTCCAAAGAGGAGTGTGTTGCCTATTGAAGTGGGTGTCCAGTTCCTGCTGTCTCTCTTTAGGAAGAACAGGTACTGTTGAACTAGTTTCTGTCTCTCTCCTTAGGAAGAACAGGTACTGTTGAACTAGTTTCTGTCTCTCTCCTTAGCAAGAACAGGTACTGTTGAACTAGTTTCTGTCTCTCTCCTTAGCAAGGTACTGTTATATGTTGTGTTTTATGCTATCTTATATGTTGTGTTATGTTGTTGTGTTATATGTTGTGTTATATGCTGTGTTATATGTTGTGTTATGTTGTGTTATATGCTATCTTATATGTTGTGTTATGTTGTTGTGTTATATGTTGTGTTATGTTATCTTATATGTTGTGTTTTATGTTGTGTTATATGTTGTGTTATATGCTATCTTATATGCTGTGTTATATGTTTTGTTATGTTGTGTTATATGATATCTTATATGTTGTGTTATATGTTGTGTTATGTTGTGTTATATGTTGTGTTATATGCTATCTTATATGTTGTGTTATATGTTGTGTTATGTTGTGTTATATGTTGTGTTATATGCTATCTTATATGTTGTTATATGTTGTGTTATATGCTATCTTATATGTTGTGTTATGTTGTTGTGTTATATGTTGTGTTATATGCTATCTTATATGTTGTGTTATATGTTGTGTTATATGTTGTGTTATGTTGTGTTATATGTTGTGTTTTATGTTGTGTTATATGCTGTGTTATATGTTGTGTTATGTTGTGTTATATGCTATCTTATATGTTGTGTTATATGTTGTGTTATGTTGTGTTATATGTTGTGTTATATGTTGTTATGTTGTGTTATATGCTATCTTATATGTTGTGTTATATGTTGTGTTATATGCTATCTTATATGTTGTGTTATATGTTATCTTATATGTTGTGTTTTATGTTGTGTGTTATGTTGTGTTTTATGTTGTGTTATGTTGTGTTTTATGTTGTGTTATGTTGTTGTGTTATATGTTGTGTTATATGCTATCTTATATGTTGTGTTATGTTGTGTTTTATGTTGTGTTATATGTTGTGTGTTGTTATGTTCTGTTGTTGTGTTGTTCTGTTGTTATGTTGTGTGTTGTTCTGTTGTGTGTTGTTATGTTCTGTTGTTGTGTTGTTATGTTGTGTGTTGTTATGTTCTGTTGTTGTGTTGTTATGTTCTGTTGTTGTGTTGTTTTGTTGTTATGTTGTGTGTTGTTATGTTCTGTTGTTGTGTTGTTCTGTTGTTATGTTGTGTGTTGTTATGTTCTGTTGTTGTGTTGTTATGTTGTGTGTTGTTATGTTCTGTTGTTGTGTTGTTGTGTTGTTATGTTGTGTGTTGTTATGTTCTGTTGTTATGTGTTGTTTTTTTGCAAATACTCTAGCAACAATAATGTTGGTAATCGATGATACTTTTCGAATAATTGAAAAGCCTCTATCCAAAATATTCCCTTTATTTTTCATTCAAATCAGAGTCATTTCTTTGTTACAAAGATCATAGTTTGACTTAATGCCGTCATTAGGTACTGTTTGGAAACTACTGTTTGAACAGGAATGACACAGAGAAGCTCATTCACTGTATTGTAAAGCATAAAACCTAACACACAAGCACAATTAAAATGTCTATATTTCTAGAACAAAATTTTACATCAAAAGTCTCCTTCAACTCCTCAGTCCAAAAACTCAACAAAACACAATGGAAATGAACAGCGTAACAGTCAGGGAGAACAAAACACACAAAAACGCCATGGTAACAAGACAACAGAAGACCAAAACACATTATAAGCTAGAGCAATTATTGCGATATGTGTTCTGACACAAAGGCAGAGGACACTGGGGCCCGAGTGGCCCCGGAACAAGTCTGTCACCAGCGGCATGGGGGCTGCTTGGCTTCATGGCTCCCTTGGTCCCTGGGGGTCAAAGTTCACTGTGTATGCCCCGCTGCCTCAGCGCCGGCTGACAGGACACGGGAGTCTGAAGCTCCATGACGTACTGGCATTTGCTGGGCTCCTTTACCGATCTCAAGGCTGTCTCTGTCCCACATATCAACATGACCTAGAAAAACAAGCGAGGCGATGGAGGGAGATCGTGAGGGAGAAGAAGAGTATAGAAGAGAAAGACATTGTTCGGTCAAGAGCCAAGCCTTTTGTAAAGGACTGTGCGGATACCACAGGAGGAGCACCGGATATGTGGCATTCCTACTGTCTATTTTAAGAAGCATTACATTTGTGTCTCTAAACATTCATTGTTGTTATAGAATGACTGTTGTGATACTGTGGTAGAATAAGAGGAACTCACGATTATTGTGAATAATTTTTTTGTTGACAACACATTCCGACACACAAATGAAGGTAACATTTTACTTGACATCCAGCGTCAAAACACGTTATGGCTTGGTCATAACCATGCCATCATTTATTTATTTATTCCAGCTGTATTTAACCTGGTAGGCCAGTTGAGAACTAGTTCTCATTTACAACTGCGACCTGGCCAACCAAGACAAAGCAAAGCAGTGTGACAAAAACAACACAGAGTTACACATGGGATAAGTGTAACTCTGTGTTATTAATAATATGTCATAACAGCTGACAACTTGCCATAACCTGTCATAATATGGTCATAACACTGTCATGGCCCATATATTAACACCTGTTGTGACATATTGCGTTATTTTATAGATGGTTATGACACCTACATAAGAGTGTCAAAACCCACAAAACCTGCCTCACAAGAGAAACCATTCCATTGCACCATAGCCTAGGTGTCAACAGTATGTTTGTGTTATATTTTCAGAAATTGACCATATTACATGGATGACATGACAGTACTAATGGTTTGGTTGTGATGGGGTTCAGTCCTACTGTCACGCCAGAGTGATTTAGGACTTCTAACCCCTTTTAAACCTTGTGTTTATGTCAAATAGTTTTGTGTTCTACTTGTGGATCTGGTCGTGCTGGAAAGAAAATAGCCTCACAATGAAGTGTTTTACCAAGTATAAGGGCTGGACATGCAGATGAATGAAAAGCAGGACTGATAAAGTCGGGCGTCATTCTTTTCAGCAACTAAGGCGTAACTAGGTCAGTGTAGCCTGGTTCGGCTCAGCTCAGGCTGGCTCAGTAGTGGGAAAAATATATTGTGCTTCTTCTATAGTATATTGTCAGAGAAATTAAAGGGAACAGGGAACCATGAAGCACGTAGCTGTGTTCTCCAGGGTTCTACTCACTAGCTCAGTGCTTCCCAAATCCTTTTCACACATTAATTTCACAAACGTTCAGAATTGGGGTTATACTGTATATAGGCTATAGATAGACAGATATTTACTATAGAGTAAATCCACTTTGTGGTGCCTAAACATATTCCAGTTAGAGACCAAATCCACGGTCCATGACACACATAATAGCCCCAGCCTTTTGAATCTAACTAATAACACCATGTCCGACTCACCCTTTCAGTGTTGGAGTGTCTTAACAGGCACACCGCACGGCCCCTTTGGCTTTGAATTAGTTTCATATCCTGCATTGAAACAATGCCGTCCACTCTCTCCCGCTAAAGGGTAGAGGAGCCTCTCACCGCGGTAAAAGAGCAAAGCCGGGTTCAGCATTTCAAATATAATGAGGGACAACTTGTTCTAGCGGAGACTTCATTTATGCCGTATGCACACTGTTGGGAAAAGGGAGTCGTATCAAAGGAATTCAATTTAGGCTTTTCAAAGGGCCTCTGGATGGTAGGAACATGTACACTACTGTTCAAAAGTTTGGGGTCACTTAGAAATGTCCTTGTTTTTGAAAGAAAAGCAAATTTTTGGTCCAACAAAATAACATCAAATTGATCAGAAATACAGTGTAGACATTGTTAATGTTGTAAATGACTATTGTAGCTGGAAACGGCAGATTTTTTATGTAATATCTACATAGGCGTACAGAGGTCCATTATCAGCAACCATCACTCCTGTGTTCCAATGGCACGTTGTGTTAGCTAATCCAAGTTTATCATTTTAAAAGGCTAATTGATCATTAGAAAACCCTTTTGCAATTATGTTAGCACAGCTGAAAACTGTTGTGCTGATTAAAGAAGCAATAAAACTGGCCTTCTTTAGACTAGTTCAGTATCTGGAGCATCAGCATTTGTGGGTTCGATTACAGGCTCAAAATGGCCAGAAACAAATAACTGTCTTCTGAAACTCGTCAGTCTATTCTTGTTCTGAGAAATGAAGGCTATTCCATGCGAGAAATTGCTAAGAAACTGAAGATCTCATACAACGCTGTGTACTACGCCCTTCACAGAACAGCGCAAACTGGCTCTAACCAGAATAGAAAGAGGAGTGGGAGGCCCCGGTGCACAACTGAGCAAGAGGACAAGTACATTAGAGTTAGTTTGAGAAACAGAGGCCTCACAAGACCTCAACTGGCAGCTTCATTAAATAGTACCCACAAAACACCAGTCTCAATGTCAACAGTGAAGAGGTGACTCCGGGATGCTGGCTCCGCGATGCTTGCCCATCTTAAAAGATTAAGATGGGCAAAAGAACACAGACACTGGACAGAGGAAGATATGGCTTTTTCTTTGCAACTCTGCCTAGAAGGCCAGCATCCCGGAGTCGCTTCTTCACTGTTGATGTTTTTAATTGAACAAATTCCTGCACACACAAAAAAGGAAAATGGGCCTGTGTGTCGTTCTGTGAGAGACGAGACGTTGTGAACTCTGTGAGAGATGAGACGTGAACTCTGTGAGAGACGAGACGTTGTGAACTCTGTGACAGAGAGCAGGAAGTGACTGGAGACATGAGCATAAAGTCAATGTGGACTGACAGAGGAAAGTAGATGAAGAGTACGTCCACTTCCCTCTGGGAATTACTGTCAGCTCTGCTTTCCTCTGGGAAATACTGTCAGCTCTGCTTCCCCCTGGGAATTACTGTCAGCTCTGCTTCCCTCTGGGAAATACTGTCAGCTCTGCTTTCCTCTGGGAAATACTGTCAGCTCTGCTTTCCTCTGGGAAATACTGTCAGCTCTGCTTCCCCCTGGGAAATACTGTCAGCTCTGCTTCCCTCTGGGAAATACTGTCAGCTCTGCTTTCCTCTGGGAAATACTGTCAGCTCTGCTTCCCCCTGGGAATTACTGTCAGCTCTGCTTCCCTCTGGGAAATACTGTCAGCTCTGCTTCCCTCTGGGAAATACTGTCAGCTCTGCTTCCCTCTGGGAAATACTGTCAGCTCTGCTTCCCTCTGGGAAATACTGTCAGCTCTGCTTCCCTCTGGGAATTACTGTCAGCTCTGCTTTCCTCTGGGAAATACTGTCAGCTCTGCTTCCCCCTGGGAATTACTGTCAGCTCTGCTTCCCTCTGGGAAATACTGTCAGCTCTGCTTCCCTCTGGGAAATACTGTCAGCTCTGCTTCCCTCTGGGAATTACTGTCTCTAAGGCTCTGTACTGTACTGTACTGTAATGTACTTACCATAGTGTTCCTGGTGGGGCCTTGCCAGCAGGGCTCTCCACTCTCATACCTCATCTGGCAGTACTGGTTCTCTGGTGACCCCACCCATGACCCCCACTTCCTGAAACAGACAGACAGACAAAAATAGACAGAGAGAGAGAGAATATAAACTCAATTCATCATTATAATTCCACATAAATATTGAGACTAAATGTTGATATCACTTAGCACCAGGTTTACTAATTGGACAAAACAAAAATCTAGTGAGGTGGCTGCAGTACCCTCTGCTAGTCCCTGGTGCCTGGCGCTGGCTCCCTCTGTTTCTCTCTCTCCTCTGACTAAATATTCATTACCTTTTGTCTGAGTTAATTCTTTGTGCTGTTCTGCACAGGGAGAGGAGAGGAGAGGGGAGGGGAGGGGAGGAGAAGAGAGGAGAGGAGAGGAGAGGAGAGGAGAGGAGAGGAGAGGAGAGGAGAGGAGAGGAGACGTGTCAGAACCAGGTTTATGGTTCTGGTTAATATGGCTCTGACTCTCCAATTGACAGTTTTACATAGTAAATAGTGAACTTCAATGATTCAGTTGGTTGCAGAGGCAGGGCTGTGAATAGGCCTACTGTGTTAAAGGCAGTCAGCAGTTGAAACAATGACAAAGAGTTCTCTGTTTCGGTAAAAAGCTGAGGGATGGGGCTGGAGAAATGTAACCATTCTCAAATGCAGGACTGACCATCCATGATATCAACATTATAGTGTAACCATGTTTTGACTGACCATCCATGATATCAACATTATAGTGTAACCATGTTTTGACTGACCATCCATGATATCAACATTATAGTGTAACCATGTTTTGACTGACCATCCATGATATCAACATTATAGTGTAACCATGTTTTGACTGACCATCCATGATATCAACATTATAGTGTAACCATGTTTTGACTGACCATCCATGATATCAACATTATAGTGTAACCATGTTTTGACTGACCATCCATGATATCAACATTATAGTGTAACCATGTTTTGACTGACCATCCATGATATCAACATTATAGTGTAACCATGTTTTGACTGACCATCCATGATATCAACATTATAGTGTAACCATGTTTTGACTGACCATCCATGATATCAACATTATAGTGTAACCATGTTTTGACTGACCATCCATGATATCAACATTATAGTGTAACCATGTTTTGACTGACCATCCATGATATCAACATTATAGTGTAACCATGTTTTGAGGCGATACAGTGTTTACATTTACATTGTTTACAAACATAAGGCCTAGAACCAGTTTATATTTTGGGTTCTGATGGTGTGTGACATTTGAAATAAACTCAAGGCATTTAGAAATTATATTAATCAAGAATCAACGGATACATATTCATTTATTAATCCAAAATGGATGTAGCAAAATTGATTGCCCCTTTAAGTAGAAGTCGCAGTAATGCCTCCACTGCCTCCATGCCTCACTGCCTCCATGCCTCACAGCCAACATGCCTCACTGCCTCCATGCCTCACTGCCACCATGCCTCACTGCCTCCATGCCTCACTGCCTCCATGCCTCACTGCCTCCATGCCTCACTGCCTCCATGCCTCACTGCCACCATGCCTCACTGCCTCCATGCCTCACAGCCACCATGCCTCACTGCCTCCATGCCTCACTGCCTCCATGCCTCACTGCCACCATGCCTCACTGCCTCCATGCCTCACTGCCTCTATGCCTCACTGCCTCCATGCCTCACAGCCACCATGCCTCACAGCCACCATGCCTCACTGCCTCCATGCCTCACTGCCTCCATGCCTCACAGCCACCATGCCTCACTGCCTCCATGCCTCACTGCCACCATGCCTCACTGCCTCACTGCCACCATGCCTCACTGCCTCCATGCCTCACTGCCACCATGCCTCACTGCCTCCATGCCTCACTGCCTCCATGCCTCACAGCCACCATGCCTCACTGCCACCATGCCTCACTGCCACCATGCCTCACTGCCTCCATGCCTCACTGCCTCACTGCCTCACTGCCACCATGCCTCACTGCCACCATGCCTCACTGCCACCATGCCTCACTGCCTCCATGCCTCACTGCCTCAATGCCTCACTGCCTCCATGCCTCCATGCCTCACTGCCTCACTGCCACCATGCCTCACTGCCTCCATGCCTCACTGCCTCACTGCCTCACTGCCATCATGCCTCACTGCCACCATGCCTCACTGCCTCCATGCCTCACTGCCTCCATGCCTCACTGCCACCATGCCACCATGCCTCACAGCCACCATGCCTCACTGCCTCCATGCCTCACTGCCTCCATGCCTCACTGCCACCATGCCTCACTGCCTCCATGCCTCACAGCCACCATGCCTCACAGCCACCATGCCTCACTGCCTCCATGCCTCACTGCCTCCATGCCTCACTGCCTCCATGCCTCACTGCCACCATGCCACCATGCCTCACAGCCACCATGCCTCACAGCCACCATGCCTCACTGCCTCCATGCCTCACTGCCTCCATGCCTCCATGCCTCACTGCCACCATGCCTCACTGCCTCCATGCCTCACTGCCTCCATGCCTCCATGCCTCACTGCCACCATGCCTCACTGCCACCATGCCTCACTGCCACCATGCCTCACTGCCTCCATGCCTCACTGCCTCCATGCCTCACTGCCTCACTGCCACCATGCCTCACTGCCACCATGCCTCACTGCCACCATGCCTCACTGCCACCATGCCTCACTGCCACCATGCCTCACTGCCTCACTGCCACCATGCCTCACTGCCACCATGCCTCACTGCCACCATGCCTCACTGCCACCATGCCTCACTGCCACCATGCCTCACAGCCTCCATGCCTCACTGCCACCATGCCTCACAGCCACCATGCCTCACTGCCACCATGCCACCATGCCTCACAGCCACCATGCCTCACTGCCACCATGCCACCATGCCTCACTGCCACCATGCCTCACTGCCACCATGCCTCACTGCCACCATGCCTCACTGCCACCATGCCTCACTGCCACCATGCCTCACTGCCACCATGCCTCACTGCCACCATGCCTCTTACCTATCTGTTACTGTTACATACCTGTTACTCTGTTACATACCTGTTACTCTGTTACCTACCTGTTACTCTGTTACCTACCTGTTACTCTGTTACATACCTGTTACTCTGTTAAATACCTGTTACTCTGTTACCTACCTGTTACTCTGTTACATACCTGTTACTCTGTTACCTACCTGTTACTCTGTTACCTACCTGTTATTCTGTTACCTGCCTGTTACTCTGTTACCTACCTGTTACTCTGTTACATACCTGTTACTCTGTTACCTACCTGTTACTCTGTTACCTACCTGTTATTCTGTTACCTGCCTGTTACTCTGTTACCTACCTGTTACTCTGTTACCTACCTGTTACTCTGTTACATACCTGTTACTCTGTTACCTACCTGTTACTCTGTTAAATACCTGTTACTCTGTTACCTACCTGTTACTCTGTTACATACCTGTTACTCTGTTACCTACCTGTTATTCTGTTACCTGCCTGTTACTCTGTTACCTACCTGTTACTCTGTTACATACCTGTTACTCTGTTACCTACCTGTTACTCTGTTACCTACCTGTTATTCTGTTACCTGCCTGTTACTCTGTTACCTACCTGTTACTCTGTTACCTACCTGTTACTCTGTTACATACCTGTTACTCTGTTACCTACCTGTTACTCTGTTACCTACCTGTTATTCTGTTACCTGCCTGTTACTCTGTTACCTACCTGTTACTCTGTTACCTACCTGTTACTCTGTTACATACCTGTTACTCTGTTACCTACCTGTTACTCTGTTACCTATCTGTTACTCTGTTAAATACCTGTTACTCTGTTACCTACCTGTTACTCTGTTACCTACCTGTTACTCTGTTACCTACCCGTTACTCTGTTACCTACCCGTTACTCTGTTAACTACCTGTTACTCTGTTAAATACCTGTTACTCTGTTAAATACCTGTTACTCTGTTAAATACCTGTTACTCTGTTACATACCTGTTACTCTTACCTATAGGTTACTGTTACATACCTGTTACTCTGTTAAATACCTGTTACTCTGTTAAATACCTGTTACTCTGTTAAATACCTGTTACTCTGTTACATACCTGTTACTCTTACCTATATGTTACTGTTACATACCTGTTACTCTGTTACCTATCTGTTACTGTTACCTACCTGTTACTCTGTTACCTATCTGTTACTCTTACCTACATGTTACTCTTGTTACCTATCTGTTACTCTTAACTATCTGTTACTGTTACCTACCTGTTACTCTGTTGCATACCTGGGCAGCAGGTAGCCTGGAGGTTAGAGCGTTGGGCCAGTACGCGAAAGGTCGCTGGTTCGAATACCCGAGCTGACAAGGTGAAAAACCTGTCGATGTGTCCTTGAGCAAGGCACTTAACCCTAATTTGCTCCAGGGGCTGAACCTGTAGGTAGGCCGTCATTGTAAATAAGAATTTGTTCTTAACTGACTTGCATAGTCTCTCTAAGGTTAAATAAAAAAATAAATTATTGTGTGAAATAGAGACAACCACAACTCCTTTAGCTGGCTCCATCAATTCAGTAATGAGAAAGTTGTGACCAGCTATATTTGGATACAAAATAGTTTCACACGTGAAAATAATGGCTTTCACTTTATTTGGATAGTCCCCTATAGATGATCTACAGTTGGTCAAACGATCAACTAATATTACTGTAACTCTGTTGAAATGCATCAGCTTGTTAAGGTAAGGGTTACCGCTAGGGTTAGGGTTAGGGTTAAGTTTAGGGTAAGGATAAGGGTTAAGGTTAGGATAGTTAGTTGAACATCTACCAACAATATATTTGGGACAAAAAATAAAGTGTTACCAAATAATGAATAGCATGTTTTTAGTTGTGGCCCAACACATTGTAACTAATAGTATTTTGGCAGGATTCCCCTTTGAAGAGTATGAAGAGCTAGAGTGAGTTAATTAAGTGAGTTGTCATTTAGAGTAACAGAGTTGTCATTTAGAGTAACAGAGTTGTCATTTAGAGTAACAGAGTTGTCATTTAGAGTAACAGAGTTGTCATTTAGAGTAACAGAGTTGTCATTTAGAGAGGTAATAGCGAATATGAGAGAACCACTGGAATACATGCATCTTAATAGTGTTGATCAGAATATATCAGAACTCACTCAGTCGACCAAAACTGTCAATCAACTCAAGCTGCTGGAACATATGCACAGAGCAAACTGGAACATATGCACAGAGCACTACTGTTGTAATGAATATTGGCACAAAGTGGGCCTGGAATACCCACATTGTTTAATACACGTTTAAATCTAATCCATATTAAGAATAATTAGCTTTCTAAAAAACTGATTATCTTTCTCTTATTATAATAATGGCTTGAGCTGATGATATAAGCTTCTCTTCTTTTTTAAATATGTGCTAGCCAGCGATTCAGTTTAACTTCATCACGTCGCTAATCTGCAAGCCTCTAGCGATAAATCTGGCAAAATCCACGCTAATCTCAGACAGAACTGAGAGCGGAG
Source organism: Thymallus thymallus (assembly GCA_023634145.1). Classification (NCBI taxonomy): domain Eukaryota; kingdom Metazoa; phylum Chordata; class Actinopteri; order Salmoniformes; family Salmonidae; genus Thymallus; species Thymallus thymallus. The sequence continues at coordinate 22,436,247 of CM042422.1, forward strand.
TTAGCCCCCCCCCCCCCCCCCCCCCCGCCCCCCATCAGCCTGTCAGAAGTAATGATCCTTTAGACAACTGGATCTATCCCTGCAGATATGGGGCTGAGACAAAACACAGGCGGAGGGAAGAACAGGACTTCAGCGGGGGGACTCTCGCCACGGGGAGAGAGAAATGGAACAGCACTATATTTTCTGGTTGGTTTCCTCAAGTGGAATGAATATAGATTATCTCATTTGCGTTGGGTGTCTTGGAAACGTAGCGTGTGTGTGTGTGTGTACTGTGTGTGTTCATTAGAAAGTTCACTGAGACACGCATACAGCCATGGTGAGAGCACATGTTTTGGGATTTGTAGCATGCATTGTCATGGCCGTGTATTGCAATGTTAAAAAAAGGGTTCCAAAAGGGTTCTTAGTGGAGGGCTAGGGTTCTACCAAGAACCGTTTTCATCTGAAGAACTATTTTTAGAAGAAAGGGTTCTTTGATGAAGGCAAGAAGCGTTCTACACGAACCCTTCTGAATCTGAATAAGCTTTTATATTGTCATTTTCTATTTCTTTGAAATGCGCCTAAGTGTTCACCTCAATGTTAAAACCTCAACAACAGTTTTAAACATAACCTACAGTCAGGTCCATAATGATTAGCTCCATTGATGAAGAGGAGCAAAACACACTATCAAATAAATAACACAAATACTGAGCTGTATTGGATGCTCAAAGAAATTGGAAAATTATATTATTTTATATTAATAGAATTGCTCAGTGAAAGAGATTTTCTTTAACAAGTAATACATTTTTCTCAAAAAGATGGGGGTCAAGATTACTGGCACCCCTGTTTCCATCCAGAGGGTAAACGTTGAACCAGACTGTGACGACTAGCATTATAGTATTCATGACTTCTACATATCGTCGTTTTCCAGATGAGGCACGGTTAACCCCGGTGCATTCTCTACTCATCTAACGACACAATATTATTTTATTTTCCAAGAACCATGACCGTACAAAGTACATTACCACTAATGACATACCTGTGTTAAGATACTGTCATCTCTAATATTATTATTACCTGGATAACCAGGTGTACAATGGACTCCTTTAACAGGGCTAGCATGTTACTATACAGCACCACAGTCATCTCTACCCCATGCACAAGCAAATGTCCCTTACAAGCAGTTAGTGAGAGATGTTGGTTAACACGCTTGATCTAATATCACTCCTATCCACATTGCAGTGACATACTAATCTTTATGTAGACTACCATGGCAACCAACAGAACCGGACCAGAAGTAATTATCCAATGCTTGCTCCAAATCACTTTAAAGCTTATTCAGTCTTCTAGACTACATGAAGATAATTAAATTGTAGTCCTGGTTCTTTGTTGCAGGTGGGATGTGTGCAGAACTTTTTTTGTTTTGTCCCTTCATTTAGTTTTAAGTTGACACAGTACGTTGGACCTGTGAACGTCTGTTAAAGAGGTGACTTTCAAAACCCATTCTGTTTAGTACACATTAAACAGACACACACGTGAGCAAAACAAACCAACACCTCCAGCAGCTATTAATCCAGAGAAGTCAAATCTAGATCAGTATTCCGTTAACAGCTCACTCGTGCCTCGTTAACGGAGGGTCTCCACGTTACCATGGCTACCCAGAGGGTCCACAACCCCCCCAAACACCCCCCCCACCCCCATCAGTATCTCTGTCAACTCAGACAAACAAGGACTATTACCCAAGGCCTTGACTGGCAGATGAGGGGGAAGAGAGATGCAGCTGGGGGACTGACTATAGTATCACCAGGGTGGCATGAACAACCCTTCAATACAAAACACATAGCTGAGCTGAATACAACCACCACGTTACTGTATAACTACCTGGTTGTCTGTCAGTGGGCTGAATACAACCACCACGTTATTGTATAACTACCTGGTTGTCTGTCAGTGGGCTGAATACAACCACCACGTTATTGTATAACTACCTGGTTGTCTGTCAGTGGGCTGAATACAACCACCACGTTACTGTATAACTACCTGGTTGTCTGTCAGTGGGCTGAATACAACCACCACGTTACTGTATAACTACCTGGTTGTCTGTCAGTGGGCTGAATACAACCACCACGTTACTGTATAACTACCTGGTTGTCTGTCAGTGGGCTGAATACAACCACCACGTTACTGTATAACTACCTGGTTGTCTGTCAGTGGGCTGAATACAACCACCACGTTATTGTATAACTACCTGGTTGTCTGTCAGTGGGCTGAATACAACCACCACGTTATTGTATAACTACCTGGTTGTCTGTCAGTGGGCTGAATACAACCACCACGTTATTGTATAACTACCTGGTTGTCTGTCAGTGGGCTGAATACAACCACCACGTTACTGTATAACTACCTGGTTGTCTGTCAGTGGGCTGAATACAACCACCACGTTATTGTATAACTACCTGGTTGTCTGTCAGTGGGCTGAATACAACCACCACGTTACTGTATAACTACCTGGTTGTCTGTCAGTGGGCTGAATACAACCACCACGTTATTGTATAACTACCTGGTTGTCTGTCAGTGGGCTGAATACAACCACCACGTTACTGTATAACTACCTGGTTGTCTGTCAGTGGCTGTATAATGCAGTGCGGAGCTGGACCGTTGGGCATTAAGTGGCTGCCATGTTCCCAGGTAAGAGGCCATCTCTGTAATGGCACTCCAGTGAACGCCCTTGGCAGTTTGAAAACGAGCCCATTAAGTAGGAACACTTTAATGTATAATTATGCTGCCGACGCCACTCTGTGGGTTAAATCATTACGCCTGAGAATTGAAAAACAAAACAGAAAAAAACTCATCAAACCTTCTCAAAAGCCTATCAAAACAATTAAGGAATGGAGATTGCCTTTGATATGAACACATGAAAGGCGGTTGCCGTCGAGTCGTTAAGCGGTGGCATTGGGGACGGCAGCGACACGTAAACAAAAACTACAGAAAGAAGACACTGGTAAAGTCCCAAATGGTACCCTATGCCCTATGTACTTTTGAACAGGACACATGGGATTCTGGTAAAAATGTGTGCACTATATACAGGAATAGGATATCATTTGGGACAGCCACTGAGCGCTGACATCGCTTCTCCTCCTGGCATAATATGCGTTGGGTGCCAGGGCCTCATCAAGGCACTGATACTCCTGTGTGGAACAGATTATCCATAGAGGATATGTATTGAGAATGTCAAAAACACCGAAACACTTCAAAATGAATGATACATACAACGCCTCAGTGAATACTGGCCAATGAAACACTCTTATTTGACAATATGTTAACATGTAACCTAAACCATTCTCTTAATCTGACACCACACATTAGAGCCGGAACCCAACTATTATAACTAGGAATAATAGTCAGTTGCTAAAATGTTAATTAGTATGGAATTGGTAACTATGCAACCATTACTACCAAGTATGTACTGTAAGTCAATTATGTAATATAAATTATGTAATCAAACATAATTTGCTTAACGAAATTGAGTAAAGCAGGATGTACATAGATAACCATTCCAAACAGTCAGGCTTGCCACCCATTCTGAGAGAAGGATTGAAGATGTCACTTCCTCTGATATCCAGTACAAAGGATTGCCAGATTGAAGAGCGTCAAAAAGCTACAAACGTGACAATGGCACTCTTTCAATAAACAGCCAAAAGAGAAGATACCTTGACTGAAACTGTTTGAGGATAAGAGACCTGTTCACCAGCCAATCAGAATGATTTCAAAAAGTATTCTAAGAACTGTGTAGAGAATGTGATACTTATAGCTAACTGAGTTTCAGTGATTCCCATCATAATTATTCTAGCTAGGACTGAATTGAAATGCGTAGCACCCACCCAGCTTCCTTATAACCATATACATTTTGGTGAGTTCATTTGCATATACACAGAGTCTACAAAACATTATGAACACCTGCTCTTTCCATGACAGACTGACCAGGTGAATCCAGGCGAAAGCTATGATCCCTTATTGATGTCACTTGTTAAATCCACTTCAATCAGTGTAGATGAAGGGGAGGAGACAGGTTAAAGAATGATCGAGACAAGAACAAATGGAACATGGATTGTGTATGTGTGCCATTCAGAGGGTGAATGGGCAAGACAAAAGATTTAAGTGCGTTTAAACGGGTTGTGGTAGTAGGTACCAGGCGCACCGGTTTGTGTCAAGAACCTCAACGCTGCTGGGTATTTCACGCTCAACAGTTTCCCGTGTGTATCAAGAATGGTCCACCACCCAATATTAGGAAGGTGTCCTAATGTTACATGTGTACATGTACGTACAACACAATTCAGCATCATTGTCCTTCAAACATAACAACACTGAAATCAGCATCTCACTAATCTCATAAGCAGTGCACAGTGCCATTCTCAAATCTTCGACAGTTATGAGTTTTTGCCTGGAATCCCTTGTAACCCTCTGAAGTTGTAATAGATTTACCATAATGCTTTACAGCTCCCTTGTGATTGGCATGCCCACAAAATGGCCACCCATCGTGATAATTACCCACTTCCCCACTGTTTATACATGCACCGCTACTGATGAAAACCTGCAAATGAACAGTCATTCATCTTAAAAGAGAAGGGATGGGATACATTTTCTGTCAGAACGTCTCTCTTCTACTCTTTAAAAAGGCACTGGGGGTTTCCAGCGCATCAACTATTATTGAACAAATTAACACATTTCCATATTACCATGGCCACAGAAGTGGAGGTCCTCTTTCTAGCCCGTCCCCCATACATTAGCCTCAGCTGGATCGTTCAGTTCCTGAGGGCCTCTGAAAACACATCCTATGAGAGGCTTTTGTTCATACTATATAACACTGTCATAAGCTATAGGTCTGCACAGCAATCATAGCTCAAAGGATTTTATATATTTAGGGGTTCAACAATTGAAAAGTACAAACAAAGCCAAGGGGATAACATCATTAAAGCATTTAACAACAAAAGGTTATCGAAAGGCTAAACATAGTTTTTATGCTATTTATTTTATGGAACCTTTATTTAACTAGGCAAGTCAGTTAAGAACAAATTCTTATTTACAATGACGGCCTACCTACAGGGTCAGCCCCTGGAGCAGATTAGGGTTAAGTGCCTTGCTCAAGGACACATCGACAGGTTTTTTTCCACCTTTCGGTTACTGGCCCAACGCTCTAACCGCTAGGCTTCCTGCTGCCCTAGCTTATACCTAGCTTATGCCTTTTTTAGTTTATTTCATCCCACTGTCGTAGGCTGGCTGGATGCTGCATGCCGCATTCGCAGCAGGTATGCCGCTCTTGTTCTCCGTGGTCTCAATGTTGCTAGGCTACCTCCCTTCTCTGTGTTTTGTTTGAAAATCTACTATTCAATAAAGCGATTCAAGAGAGACCTGAGGGTTTGAACACTGAGTAATGTGAACCTGCAAAGGCAACTGACAGTAACATTACTAATAGGCTTTCGTTTGCCTTGTCTTTTCCCCTGACTCTGTAGCACAACAGCAATATGTCTGCTGTATGTGGCATTAACATGGTTATCATTGTGGTGGCACTAATGTTCTCTATGTTGGGTTATCATTGTGGTGGCACTAATGTTCTCTATGTTGAGTTATCATTGTGGTGGCACTAATGTTCTCTATGTTGGGTTATCATTGTGGTGGCACTAATGTTCTCTATGTTGGGTTATCATTGTGGTGGCACTAATGTTCTCTATGTTGGGTTATCATTGTGGTGGCACTAATGGTCTCTATGTTGGGTTATCATTGTGGTGGCACTAATGTTCTCTATGTTGGGTTATCATTGTGGTGGCACTAATGTTCTCTATGTTGAGTTATCATTGTGGTGGCACTAATGTTCTCTATGTTGGGTTATCATTGTGGTGGCACTAATGTTCTCTATGTTGAGTTATCATTGTGGTGGCACTAATGTTCTCTATGTTGAGTTATCATTGTGGTGGCACTAATGTTCTCTATGTTGAGTTATACACTTTCCCTTGTTATTAATTAATTAATTTCACTAATCTGCCAAGCACTGCAAAATTGACTTAATCGGAAGTACTATGGAAGTACTATAGAAGTACTCTAGAAGTACTATAGAAGTACTATGGAAGTACTATGGAAGTACTATAGAAGTACTATGGAAGTACTATGGAAGTACTATAGAAGTACTATTGAAGTACTATGGAAGTACTATGGAAGTACTATAGAAGTACTATGGAAGTACTATAGAAGTACTATGGAAGTACTATAGAAGTACTATGGAAGTACTATGGAAGTACTATGCCTAAGGTTTGTTCTTTCTCTAGTGAGATATTGGTGAGGTGAGGGCAGTGGAGGGTAGGCTCCTAAATGACAGGTAATCCAAGAAAGATAACAAGTAAGTGACCGTACGATGCAGAACACTATAGTGAACTATTTTCAGAACATACAAAGAATTACATATAGGACCAGATCAGCCTACAGTTAACCAGACAGTTAACTAGACAGTTAACCAGATCAGCCTACAGTTAACCAGATAGCTAACCAGATCAGCCTACAGTTAATCAGACAGTTAACCAGACAGTTAACTAGACAGTTAACCAGACAGTTAACTAGACAGTTAACCAGACAGTTAACTAGACAGTTAACCAGATCAGCCTACAGTTAACCAGATAGCTAACCAGATCAGCCTACAGTTAATCAGATAGTTAACCAGACAGTTAACTACATAGTTAACTAGACAGTTAACCAGACAGTTAACTAGACAGTTAACCAGACAGTTAACTAGACAGTTAACCAGATCAGCCTACAGTTAACCAGATAGCTAACCAGATCAGCCTACAGTTAACCAGACAGTTAACCAGATCAGCCTACAGTTTCTCTCCCGACTGAAACAGATAGATACTGCTATGCGTCTGTTTTCCTTTCAGGTGATTGACTACCAATTTCCTAACAGGGTGTGTCTCTCTCCCGTCGGTGTGTACCGGCCATTATTAAGATGGACGCCGCTGTCACGGGAGGACGGTGTTGTCGCTGTATGAGCGTTTTGCCCTACTCTGTTAACATTAGCATGGCTGATGGTGTTGTTGTTGTTTTCAATTCTCTGAGCAGGAAAAAAAGAACGGTTCCACAGAAAATGGAGCCACGTTGCCGGGTACGTGTTATCTACAGGTAACAGCCAAAATAAAGGAAACACTTGAGGAAATGAGGGATGCAAAGTATATTGAAAGCAGGTGCTTCTACACAGGTGTGGCTCCTGAGTTAATTAAGCAATTAACATCCCATCATGCTTAGGGAAGGGAAACATGGGAGGGAAACATGATGTGGTAGCAGTATCCTCATGTATAAAAATGCCCAGTTGTCCATTATTTAGGCTACCATGGCTAGAAGAGATATCAGTGACTTTGAAAGAGGGGTCCTCAACAGAACATAGGGAGTTTAAAGTGTGTGTGTGTGTGTGTGTGTGTGTGTGTCTCAGTCACCAGATCTCAACCCAATTGAACACTTATGGGAGATTCTGGAGCGGCGCCTGAGACAGTGTTTTCCACCACCATCAACAAAACACCACATTATGGAATTTGTTGTGGAAGAATGGTGTCACATCCCTCCAATAGAGTTCAGACACTTAATAGGGCGTGCCCCAACGCCCTATTAAGACACTATATTTTGGCAGTTACAGTACCTGTATATTTGGCAACAACGTGGAGCACACATGGAACATTTCCCTGCCTGGAAAAATACATAATGGCAATATGGAGTCGCCATATTGTATGAACTAAGCCACAGCCAAAGAAAGCGTTCTCAAACTGATTGGTTGTTACTGAGAGGTAGTTGAGTGACTAGCGTTCTCAAACTGATTGGTTGTTACTGAGAGGTAGTTGAGTGACTAGCGTTCTCAAACTGATTGGTTGTTACTGAGAGGTAGTTGTGGTCTAAATAATACTGTACATTCAACCAGCATAAGGCAAGGCTAGTAAACACAGTCAATATACACTGAGTGGACAAAACATTAAGAACACCTTCCTAATATTGAGTTGCAGCCCCCCCAACATGGCCCAGCATTCCAAATATTGACTCCAAATTGTCTGGATGTCCTTTGGGTGGTGGACCATTCTTGATACACACAGGAAACTGTTGAGCGTGAAAAACCCAGCAGCGTTGCAGTTCTTGACACAAACCGGTGTTCCTGGAATCTACTACCACACCACGTTCAAAGGCACCTAAATCTTTTGTCTTGCCCATTCACCTCCTGAATGGCACACATACACAATCCATGTCTCAATTGTCTCAAGGCTTAAAATTCCTTCTGTTAACCTGTCTCCTCCCCTTCATCTACACTGATTGAAGTGGATTTAACAAGTAACATCAATAAGGGATCATAGCTTTCACCTGGATTCACCTGGTCAGTCTGTCATGGAAAGAACACACTCAGTAGAAATGAGCTGGTATGGATTAGAGGACACACAGTAATCCCAGTACTGATTCCTACACTATTACATCTAGCACTACAGCTACTACTACTGCTATCCATGGAGGTGCTGTTGGCTGCAGTAGTTGGACTAGTAGTACAACGCCACACCTTCCCATGACAAGTCATGCATGTTAATATCCTCTCTCTCTCTCTCTCTCTCTCTCTCTCTCTCTCTCTCTCTCTCTCTCTCTCTCTCTCTCTCTCTCTCTCTCTCTCTCTCTCTCTCTCTCTCTCTCTCTCTCTCTCTCTCTCTCTCTCTCTCTCTCTCTCTCTCTCTCTCTCTCTCTCTCTCTCTCTCTCTCTCTCTCTCTCTCTCTCTCTCTCTCTCTCTCTCTCTCTCTCTCTCTCTCTCTCTCTCTCTCTCTCTCTCTCTCTCTCTCTCTCTCTCTCTCTCTCTCTCTCTCTCTCTCTCCCTCCCCCTCCTTTAGGATGCTGAAGCAGGTGTGATAAATGCTGCTGTTTAAATCAAAGCCCTCCTCTCTCCCCCTCCCTAACTCTGGGGAGAGCAGGATGTCTCCATGCAGATTGATATCAGGGGGGCCAGCCATATCCTGCAAGGGCTGAGTGATAGTCTGTCTGGATAAAAAATGAACTTTATTCCCAGCATGCTGGCAATGATTCATGTTTCCCTCCAATCCCCCACCACAGTAACTTGCTCTCTCCCTGGAAACATGTGGCTACATCTTCCAGTGTAACAATACCTGCCCACCCCAGAAAATCACATTACTGTGTGGGTCTGTGTGTGTATCTAATGTGACCATTTAGTTTTCATTAACCAGCTGAAATATTAAATAACCTCTTAGTTGGGTTGGCTTTTCTAACATTAGAGATTTTTGGCGAATGTCATTTTTGTTTTTTCAAAGCGGGCAGCACACGGGCACCCCTTTTCCGTCGTCAAGGTGATCAGTGAGAGGAGACCGTTGTATAGGAACAGTCTGAAGCTGAGAAGTATGTATGCAAGTTAAAACCCTGACTAGGTGCTGTTAGCCCCACTTGGTGTCTGTGTGTGAAGGCTGCTCTCTGAAGCTTTGAGCTAAGTATCATGTGGCAGCCATCTTGTGTGAGGCAGACTGGCGCAGTATTGCCCAGAAGGAGTCTGCAGTCGGAGGACACTGTAACCTCACCATGTATAAGAGACAGCTGCAGACAGCTCCGTTCTGCCCTTATACTGTTTGACAGTCAAACGTAGACTCTGGGTCGTATTAGTCAGTCTGCATGCTGTCCCCTTCCATCAATAAGGACACAGTTATAGTCCGCTCTGTGCTATTTTAACATGGGCCAGCTCTTACTGATATTTTAACATGGGCCAGCTCTTACTGATATTTTAACATGGGCCAGCTCTTACTGATATTTTAACATGGGCCAGCTCTTACTGATATTTTAACATGGGCCAGCTCTTACTGATATTTTAACATGGGCCAGCTCTTACTGATATTTTAACATGGGCCAGCTCTTACTGATATTTTAACATAGGCCAGCTCTTACTGATATTTTAACATGGGCCAGCTCTTACTGATATTTTAACATGGGCCAGCTCTTACTGATATTTTAACATGGGCCAGCTCTTACTGATATTTTAACATGGGCCAGCTCTTACTGATATTTTAACATGGGCCAGCTCTTACTGATATTTTAACATGGGCCAGCTCTTAAAGATATTTTAACATGGGCCAGCTCTTCCTACTAGTTATCTCACCTTTCACGCAGGACACATTTCACCACAGGGTTCATGTAGCGCCATTGTCTCAGACAATCCTGCTAGCGGCTAGTCCTCCATTCTAGTTGACCGGACAACACCCCCACTGGTGAGTCCCGGGTATAGGGTTTCAGCTAAGACTAATTTCCTGTAATTAATTCTTAGTTGAAAGCAGGGGTTGGACACTTCGTCTGAGTGAGGACAAACTATAGATACCCAGTGCTCCTTTTGTGTGTCTTTTACACAGTTACCCTGGAGCTGCCCTGTAGTTTCCTGCTCAAGCCCACAGTACGGTCTGGCCGCGGGACACCTAAGGTGAACCCCTGAGCCTGAAGTTGTTATAATGCTACTCTTCTTCTTCAGCTCTTTATTCAACAAGTCATTTAACTAGTTAGTTAAAACCAGTAACACTTCTCTTTTGGTTCCACTAGTTAATGAAAACCAGTACCACTTCTCTTTTGGTTCCACTAGTTAATGAAAACCAGTAACACTTCTCTTTTGGTTCCACTAGTTAATGAAAACCAGTAACACTTCTCTTTTGGTTCCACTAGTTAATGAAAACCAGTAACACTTCTCTTTTGGTTCCACTAGTTAGTTAAAACCAGTAACACTTCTCTTTTGGTTCCACTAGTTAATGAAAACCAGTAACACTTCTCTTTTTGTTCCACTAGTTAATGAAAACCAGTAACATTTATCTTTCGGTTCCACTAGTTAATGAAAACCAGTACCACTTCTCTTTTGGTTCCACTAGTTAATGAAAACCAGTACCACTTCTCTTTTGGTTCCACTAGTTAATGAAAACCAGTAACACTTCTCTTTTGGTTCCACTAGTTAATGAAAACCAGTAACACCTCTCTTTTGGTTCCACTAGTTAGTTAAAACCAGTAACACTTCTCTTTCGGTTCCACTAGTTAATGAAAACCAGTAACACTTCTCTTTTGGCTCCACTAGTTAGTTAAAACCAGTAACATTTCTCTTTCGGTTCCACTAGTTAATGAAAAACAGTAACACTTCTCTTTTGGTTCCACTAGTTAATAAAAACCAGTAACACTTCTCTTTCGGTTCCACTAGTTAATGAAAACCAGTACCACTTCTCTTTTGGTTCCACTAGTTAATGAAAACCAGTACCACTTCTCTTTTGGTTCCACTAGTTAATGAAAACCAGTAACACTTCTCTTTTGGTTCCACTAGTTAATGAAAACCAGTAACACCTCTCTTTTGGTTCCACTAGTTAGTTAAAACCAGTAACACTTCTCTTTCGGTTCCACTAGTTAATGAAAACCAGTAACACTTCTCTTTCGGTTCCACTAGTTAATGAAAACCAGTACCACTTCTCTTTTGGTTCCACTAGTTAATGAAAACCAGTACCACTTCTCTTTTGGTTCCACTAGTTAATGAAAACCAGTAACACTTCTCTTTTGGTTCCACTAGTTAATGAAAACCAGTAACACCTCTCTTTTGGTTCCACTAGTTAGTTAAAACCAGTAACACTTCTCTTTCGGTTCCACTAGTTAATGAAAACCAGTAACACTTCTCTTTTGGTTCCACTAGTTAGTTAAAACCAGTAACATTTCTCTTTTGGTTCCACTAGTTAATGAAAACCAGTAACACTTCTCTTTTGGTTCCACAGTTTCACAACTGATGGATTTGATCGTTTTTTATATAGCAATTACAATGCATTAGCTTCTAACGATAACAATCATGTTCTGATCTTACCTTACCCCAGAAGTCTTCTGACTTCTAATACATCAATCAGCACCTGATCTGTCTTCCCCAGAATCTCCACTCTGCTCCTTTCCCTGTCTTTTACATTGGTTTTTATACCCTTTAATTGCCAAGCCCAAGCCTCCTTTGACTACAGCCACACACAACACAGCCTCCCCTTACACAAAGTTCCAAAACACATTGTCTCCTTTAAACGCCATGTCTACACAGTCAGATAACACATTGTCTCCTTTACACGTGGTGTCTACACAGTCAGATAACGCATTGTCTCCTTTACACGTGGTGTCTACACAGTCAGATAACACATTTCTCCTTTACACGTGGTGTCTACACAGAATCAGATAACATATTGTCTCCTTTACACGTGGTGTCTACACAGAATCAGATAACACATTGTCTCCTTTACACGTGGTGTCTACACAGAATCAGATAACACATTGTCTCCTTTACACGTGGTGTCTACACAGAATCAGATAACACATTGTCTCCATTACACGTGGTGTCTACACAGAATCAGATAACACATGGTCTCCTTTACACGTGGTGTCTACACAGTCAGATAACACATTGTCTCCTTTACACGTGGTGTCTACACAGAATCAAATAACACATTGTCTCCTTTACATGTAATGTCTACACAGAATCAGATAACACATTGTCTCCTTTGCATGTGGTGTCTACACAGAATCAGATAACACATTGTCTCCTTTACACGTGGTGTCTACACAGTCAGATAACGCATTGTCTCCTTTACACGTGGTGTCTACACAGTCAGATAACACATTGTCTCCTTTACACGTGGTGTCTACACAGAATCAGATAACACATTTTCTCCTTTACACGTGGTGTCTACACAGTCAGATAACACATTGTCTCCTTTACACGTGGTGTCTACACAGAATCAGATAACACATTGTCTCCTTTACATGTGGTGTCTACACAGTCAGATAACACATTGTCTCCTTTACACGTGGTGTCTACACAGAATCAGATAACACATTGTCTCCTTTACACGTGATGTCTACACAGACTCAGATAAGCATTGTCTGCTTTACATGTGGTGTCTACACAGAATCAGATAACACATTGGCTCCTTTAAACGTCATGCCTACAGAATCAGATAACACATTGTCCCCTTTACACGTGATGTCTACACAGAGTCAGATAACACATGGCATACAGTCTACCCCCACCCGTCTACGAGTCACCATGTCATCTAACATGTCTCAGTGTTACCATGGCTCTGTCTGGAGTCTGGAGGAGTCACTACATCATCTAACTTGTCTCAGTGTTACCATGGCTCTGTCTGGAGAAGTCACCATGTCATCTAACTTGTCTCAGTGTTACCATGGCTCTGTCTGGAGAAGTCACCATGTCATCTAACTTGTCTCAGTGTTACCATGGCTCTGTCTGGAGGAGTCACCATGTCATCTAACTTGTCTCAGTGTTACCATGGCTCTGTCTGGAGTCTGGAGGAGTCACTACATCATCTAACTTGTCTCAGTGTTACCATGGCTCTGTCTGGAGGAGTCACCATGTCATCTAACTTGTCTCAGTGTTACCATGGCTCTGTCTGGAGGAGTCACCATGTCATCTAACTTGTCTCAGTGTTACCATGGCTCTGTCTGGAGAAGTCACCATGGCATCTAACTTGTCTCAGTGTTACCATGGCTCTGTCTGGAGAAGTCACCATGTCATCTAACTTGTCTCAGTGTTACCATGGCTCTGTCTGGAGGAGTCACCATGCCATCTAACTTGTCTCAGTGTTACCATGGCTCTGTCTGGAGTCTGGAGGAGTCACTACATCATCTAACTTGTCTCAGTGTTACCATGGCTCTGTCTGGAGGAGTCACCATGTCATCTAACTTGTCTCAGTGTTACCATGGCTCTGTCTGGAGGAGTCACCATGTCATCTAACATGTCTCAGTGTTACCATGGCTCTGTCTGGAGAAGTCACCATGTCATCTAACTTGTCTCAGTGTTACCATGGCTCTGTCTGGAGGAGTCACCATGTCATCTAACTTGTCTCAGTGTTACCATGGCTCTGTCTGGAGGAGTCACCATGTCATCTAACTTGTCTCAGTGTTACCATGGCTCTGTCTGGAGGAGTCACCATGTCATCTAACTTGTCTCAGTGTTACCATGGCTCTGTCTGGAGGAGTCACCATGTCATCTAACTTGTCTCAGTGTTACCATGGCTCTGTCTGGAGAAGTCACCATGTCATACTGACTAGGCTCATTCACCACAACTGCAAAATGATCATTGCAAATAAATCAACCCAAACACATCTTAACGCCTCACGTTGGCCCGACCCAAAACAAGAGAAACCGGCCTGTAATAACATCCTTTTATTGAAACGGAAAATGTTTTGACACTTATTGCAAAAAAAGATCTGGTCATTTAGGCCCTCTTCTTTGTCAATTCTCCAAAACAAGTATCTAACCTATGTGGCCCACAATGTAATTGCCGTCAAAACCAAGGCTTGGGAGGAGTTTAAGTCAATCATAAAAGCACATTAAAAGTTTTTAAAGAGAAGTGCAATATCAATAGAATAACATTTCCATAATTGTACCCTATAAAGTGTCTGATGTCTGACGGTTAAGGATAATGTGAGGAGAGGACAGCGGAGCGACATCCCATAATTAACACCTCAAATCTCCTGACACCAGCAAAACGGTGATAAGGAGATAAATATACGTTTGACAGTAACTGACAAGGGGAGCATAGTGTGATCACGCAGATGAGAAAAATAGAACTGTGTAAAAGACAACCGTGAGAGAAGAAATCCCAAGGTGCTAGTCGAAAGGACACATGTTAGAACCGATGGAATTGGTAATGTACCTTCCTACAGCTCTCTATAGCTTCACGACTACCTACAGCTCTCTATAGCTTCACGACTACCTACAGCTCTCTATAGCTTCACGACTACCTACAGCTCTCTATAGCTTCACGACTACCTACAGCTCTCTATAGCTTCACGACTACCTACAGCTCTCTATAGCTTCACGACTACCTACAGCTCTCTATAGCTTCACGACTACCTACAGCTCTCTATAGCTTCACGACTACCTACAGCTCTCTATAGCTTCACGACTACCTACAGCTCTCTATAGCTTCAACCCTACCTACAGCTCTCTATAGCTTCACGACTACCTACAGCTCTCTATAGCTTCACGACTACCTACAGCACTCTATAGCTTCACGACTACCTACAGCTCTCTATAGCTTCACGACTACCTACAGCTCTCTATAGCTTCACGACTACCTACAGCTCTCTATAGCTTCACGACTACCTACAGCTCTCTATAGCTTCACGACTACCTACAGCTCTCTATAGCTTCACGACTACCTACAGCTCTCTATAGCTTCACGACTACCTACAGCTCTCTATAGCTTCACGACTACCTACAGCTCTCTATAGCTTCACGACTACCTACAGCTCTCTATAGCTTCACGACTACCTACAGCTCTCTATAGCTTCACGACTACCTACAGCACTCCATATCTTCACGACTACCTACAGCTCTCTATAGCTTCACGACTACCTACAGCTCTCTATAGCTTCACGACTACCTACAGCTCTCTATAGCTTCACGACTACCTACAGCTCTCTATAGCTTCACGACTACCTACAGCTCTCTATAGCTTCACGACTACCTACAGCACTCCATATCTTCACGACTACCTACAGCTCTCTATAGCTTCACGACTACCTACAGCTCTCTATAGCTTCACGACTACCTACAGCTCTCTATAGCTTCACGACTACCTACAGCTCTCTATAGCTTCACGACTACCTACAGCTCTCTATAGCTTCACGACTACCTACAGTGTCTTGCAAAAGTATTCATCCTCCTTGGCGTTTTTTCTGTTTTATTGCATTACAACCTGTAATTTAAATAGATTTTTATTTGGATTTCATGTAATGGATAAACACAAAATAGTCCAAATTGGTGAAGTGAAATTTGAATAAATATATAACGGAAAAGTGGTGCATACAGTATGTATTCATAGCCCTTTAATATGAAGCCCCTAAATAAGACTGGTTACAACCAATTACCTTCAGGAGTCACATAATTAGTTAAATAAAGTCCACCTGTGTGCAATCTAAGTGTCACATGATCTGTCACATGATCTCAGTATATATACACCTGTTCTAAAAGGCCCCAGAGTCTGCAACACCACTAAGCAATGGGGCACCACCATGCAAGCGGCACCATGAAGACCAAGGAGCTCTCCAAACAGGTCAGGGACAACGTTGTGGAGAAGTACAGATCAGGGTTTGGTTATAAAAATATCAGAAACTTTGAACATCCCACAGAGCACCATTACATCCATTATTAAAACATGGAAAGAATATGGCACCACAACAAACCTGCCAAGAGAGGGCCGCCCACCAGAACTCACGGACCAGGCAAGGAGGGCATTAATCAGAGAGGCAACAAAGAGACCAAAGATAACCCTGAAGGAGCTGCAAAGCTCCACAGGGGAGATTGGAGTATCTGTCTATAGGACCACTTTAAGCCGTACACTCCACAGAGCTGGACTTTACGGAAGAGTGGCCAGAAAAAAGCCATTGCTTAAAGAAAAAAATAAGGAAACACGTTTAGTGTTCGCCAAAAGGCATGTGGGAGACTCCCCAAACATATGGAAAAGGTACTCTGGTAAAATGTAGGTTTTTGGCCATCAAGGAAAACGCTATGTCTGGCGCAAACCCAACACCTCTCATCACCCCGAGAACATCGTCTCCACAGTGAAGTATGGTGGTGGCAGCATCATGCTGTGGAGATGTTTTTCATCGGCAGGGACTGGGAAACTGGTCAGAGTTGAAGGAATGATGGATGGCGCTAAATACAGGGAAATTCTTGAGGGAAACCTGTTTCAGTCTTCCAGAGATTTGAGACTGGGACGGAGGTTCACCTTCCAGCAGGACAATGACCTTAAGCATATTGCTAAAGCAACACCTGAGTGGTTTAAGGGGAAACATTTAAATGTCTTGGAATGGCCTAGTCAAAGCCCAGACCTCAATCCAATTGAGAATCTGTGGTATGACTTAACGATTGCTGTACACCAGAGGAACCCATCCAACTTGAAGGAGCTGGAGCAGTTTTCCCTTGAAGAATGGGCAAAAATCCCAGTGGCTAGATGTGCCAAGCTTATAGAGACAAACCCCAAGAGACTTGCAGCTGTAATTGCTGCAAAGGGTGGATCTACAAAGTATTGACTTTGGGGGGGTGAATAGTTTAGTCTTATTTCTTGTTTGTTTCACAATAAAAAAGATTTAGCATCTTCAAAGTGGTCGGCATGTTGTGTAAATCAAATGATACAAACCCCCAAAAATCTATTTTAATTCCAGGTTGTAAGGCAACAAAATAGGAAAAATGCCAAGGGGGTGGAGTCAGCCTTCACACAGACTCCAAAGGACACATCTCGACACCCAACATGCCAACACTCCAAAATAACAACAAATTATACAAAAGAGAAATCAAAGTTCTACACATAGGATTGATTCATACTGTAGCACCGAAATACCTTGATACAAGACCAATGTCCACCGGTGGTCAGATCCCAGATCGCCTTATTACAGATCCAATCCTATGGGGGAACTAAAAGGCCATACTTTAACCCTTCAGATGAAATGGAAACCCTTCCCAGCGGAAGTCCACCACCCCCCCCCCCCCCCCCCTTTTTGCAATTGATCAAAAAAACCGTAATAGAGATCTGTTAGCAATTGATTAAAGGTCACATGTAGCCTAACAGAGGATGAATAACAATAAAAAAATCAATATCAGTATAAATATTGGTCTTAACAGCGACATCATAGCAATGATAAAGGAGCAGTGGAATGCGTATCGAAAAGCATTCACATCCATTTCTAATGAAGAAATGCTAGCTGCTCTGCTTCCTTCTGGTAGCTGCATCACCCAAGGCCAAGGCTAATATGTGCCTGTCTAGAGAACCAAATGAGAGCATTTGTATGCTGTGGAACTATCTTGTGTGAATGAGAACCACAAATCCAAATAAATATAGCGGGCACATTGTTGAACATATACTCATGACTTTGTAGAGAAGGTGAAAGAGATTCATTTACACACGTATACCCTTTTTAAAAATAGGACTTAATTTCGGTTAGCCAGTGACGACTTTTAAAGAGGGTAGCTGAACGTTTCAAGAGTCCTTCAAATACCATGGTGTAACGAGGGCAAACCGGTACAGGTTTAAACTGTGGTAACACCGGTGAATGTTAACAAGGTACTCACCCCAAGGACACCTCTTCTCCTGAAGCACTCTTCTGCGTTACTTGATTGAAGGGACACAGCTCGTAAATATACCTTCAGAGAAGATTAGAACAAATAAACATATTTAGAAAAAGTGTTATTTTCACCATGTCCTGTTGAACATAGAATGGTGTTATTTTCACCATGTCCTGTTGAACATAGAATGGTGTTATTTTCACCATGTCTTGTTGAACATAGAATGGTGTTATTTTCACCATGTCCTGTTGAACATAGAATGGTGTTATTTTCACCATGTCCTGTTGAACATAGAATGGTGTTATTTTCACCATGTCTTGTTGAACATAGAATGGTGTTATTTTCACCATGTCCTGTTGAACATAGAATGGTGTTATTTTCACCATGTCCTGTTGAACATAGAATGGTGTTATTTTCACCATGTCCTGTTGAACATAGAATGGTGTTATTTTCACCATGTCCTGTTGAACTTAGAATGGTGTTATTTTCACCATGTCCTGTTGAACATAGAATGGTGTTATTTTCACCACAGCTTAATCTGTGTCCGGGAACCCACCCCTTAATGTATTTCCCTTCTGACACACAGCTAGGCAGGTATATGAGGCATAGTGCATTCGGAAAGTATTCAGACCCCTTGACTTTTTCAACATTTTGTTACGTTACAGCCTACATTCTAAAATTTACGACAGTTTTTTTTCCACCAATCTACACACAATACCCCATAATGCAAAAGCAAAAACAGTTTAAGAAAATGTTGCTAATTTGGCAGCAATTACAGCCTTGAGTCTTCTTGGGTATGACGCTACAAGCTTGGCACACCTGTATTTGGGGAGTTTCTCCCATTCTTCTCTGGAGATCCTCTCAAGCTTTGTCATGTTGGATGGGGAGCGTCGCTGCACAGCTATTTTCAGGTCTCTCCAGAGATGTTCGATCAGGTTCATGTCCGGGCTCTGGTTGGACTTCATGTCCAATCAATTTAATTTACCGGTGAACTCCAATCAAGTTGTAGAAACATCTCAAGGATGATCAATGGAAACAGGATGAACCTGAGGTCAATTTAGAGTCTCATAGCAAAGGGTCTGAATACTTATGTATCTGTTTTTCACTTTTAATACATTTGCTAAAATTTTCACTGTGTCATTATGGGGTATTGTGTGTAGAATGATGACGAAATAATATAACTTTTAGAATAAGGCTGTAATGTAACAAAATGTGGAGAAAGGGAAAGGGTCTGAATACTTTATGCTGTAGGTATGAAGATGAAGGCAGACAGATAGACAGACAGAGAGCCAGACAGACACAGAGATAGAAATACAGACGCAGGCGAGCATTATTGAACAAGCCCTGGTGGCTACCATTTTGTCTCAACTCTCTGTCCACGGGGGGCTGACAAGGAGCCACTGGTGGCCACCATTTTGTGTCAACTCTCTGTCCACGGAGGGCTGACAAGAAGCCACTGGTGCCACCCACAGCTTATCTACCCAGGTTCAGGAGGCTGGACGAGCTAGCAATTAGCGCTGGCCGTTGTTAATGTTCACTAGCAAGCGCCAGAGAGTGGAGTAGAAAGAGAAGAGCAGCTCCAGTAAACTGATCAAAGACCTCCATGGAGAAACTGACAGGGGTAAGCCAGCAGGGTTTGTTCTTGACATTTGAACCAATGCATTGACTAATACAAAAGAAAGGAAGAGGCCAAGTCAACCAAAATGAAAGACGGAAGAGAGAGAGAGAGCAGGGGATGGGGTGGAAGAAAGGATGAAGTGTAAGTGGATGTGGGTTGGTGAGGAGGGAGTGTCAAAAGCAGTGAGAAAAAAGAAAGATGAAAGAAAGAAAAAAATGAACATCAGAGAAGAGAGGGGGGGTAGAGAGAGAGAGAGGGAGGGAGAGAGAGAGAGAGAGGGGGTAGAGAGAGAGAGGGGGGGGTAGAGAGAGAGAGGGGGGGTAGAGAGAGAGAGAGGGAGGGAGAGAGAGAGAGAGAGGGGGGGGGAGAGAGAGAGAGAGAGAGGGGGTAGAGAGAGAGAGAGGGGGGGTAGAGAGAGAGGGGGGTAGAGAAGAGAGGGGGTGTAGAGAGAGAGAGCGAGAGGGGAAGAGAGAGGGGGTAGAGAGAGAGAGGGGGGGGTAGAGAGAGAGAGGGGGGGGTGAGAGAGAGAGAGAGAGGGGGGGGTGAGAGAGAGAGGGGGGGTAGAGAGAGAGAGAGAGAGAGAGGGGGGGGTAGAGAGAGAGGGGGGGTAGAGAGAGAGAGAGAGAGAGAGAGGGGGGGGGGTAGAGAGAGAGAGAGAGAGAGGGGGGGTAGAGAGAGAGGGGGGGTAGAGAGAGAGAGAGGTAAGCGATTGGACAAGGAGTTCTCCACTCATAAGGATGTTTGCTGACTGCATTAAATGTTTCTTGTAGTTTATAAATAGTGTATCCTCCTATGCAGTGTTTCACCTACCATTACTAGACCTTTGCCCCAAAGACACAGCCCAAAAGACACAGCCCAAACGACACAGCCCAAACGACACAGCCCAAACGACACAGCCCAAACGACACAGCCCAAAAGATGTTTTGAGTCGGCAGCCATGTGATGTATGTATGTCAGTATTTTACTTGTCTCCAAATCTCTTTTTTCTTCTATAGTTGATACTGGAAGAGTGAGGATTCCTTTGCAGAACTGGCCTTGACCCACTAAAGGACACTCATCACCAACAGTTAGTCCCATATTCAAGTGACACCTTACAGGAGCTCTGCCTGGAAGCCCACGCATACAGTCTTTATAAAACTTACATAAGCATTACATGACACTTGAAATAAACATTCCAAACACATTAGTGAACATCTTGTTCTGACTTTGTATGGAAAATACACTTGGCTTGGTCTTATTTTCCTACAACTATTATCTTCTGCCCAATGCACTAAAAGTGCTGAGTAAGAACTGAGCCCAAATAAACCAAATTAAAAACCCACTGCCGTCTTCCATAAAAAAAAAATTCCCCTTTATTGTCCTTCACGCCTCAGGATTCAGTAAGTTAGTAAAGCAGGTGTTTAAATGATAACAAATA
Source organism: Thymallus thymallus (assembly GCA_023634145.1). Classification (NCBI taxonomy): domain Eukaryota; kingdom Metazoa; phylum Chordata; class Actinopteri; order Salmoniformes; family Salmonidae; genus Thymallus; species Thymallus thymallus. The sequence continues at coordinate 22,457,395 of CM042422.1, forward strand.
TCCTTGTATGAACACAGATACTGGGAGAGAGAGACAGGGGAGGAAGGAAGGAAGGGAGGGGTCTCTGTCTCTCTCTCTCTCTCTCTCTTTCTCTCTCTCTGTCTCCTCCCTTCAGTAAGGATGGAAGGAGACATTTATGGAGGAAGTGAGGGGGGGGGGCTGACGACCGTGAGCCCTCGCCTCCACGTGGGAGAAAAAAGGTGCGGTGACGCTTTGTAAGATGGAGTGATATTTAAATGCAAGCTAGCCAGAGATAACAACAGTGACGCTTTGTAAGATGGAGTGATATTTAAATGCTAGCTAGCCAGAGATAACAACGGTGACGCTTTGTAAGATGGAGTGATATTTAAATGCTAGCTAGCCAGAGATAACAACGGTGTAGGTGGATCGATGAGAGAGTCGGTTAGCCGTGTCTTTAAGCCAAGATACAGAGAGAGGGCAGAGAAACAGAAAGAGAGGAGAGAAAAACACAATAAACACAAAGTCCTGGAGAGCTAATGGGTGTGTGTAGGTTTTTGATCCAGCCCTGCACTTTCATAGCAGGCAACATTTTTTGGTTGAAGTGACATCCGTTCTTCATATCGGTAATGGATGCCTCAAAAGCAATAATGGGGAAAAAAATTGAGATCAAAGTTTATTCTTTCAACTGACTTTGTTGTCCTTAAGCCATTTTGCCACAACTTTGGAAGTATGCTTGGGCTCATTGTCCATTTGGAAGACCCATTTGCAACCAAGCTTTAACTTCCTGACTGATGTCTTGAGATGTTACTTCAATATATCCACATCATTTTCCTCATGATGCCATCTATTTTGTGAAGTGCACCGGTCCCTCCTGCAGCAAAGCACCCCCACAACATGATGCTGCCACCTCCGTGCTTGTCCCCATGTGCAGTTGCAAACCGTAATCTGGCTTTTTTATGGCGGTTTTGGAGCAGTGGCTTCTTCCTTGCTGAGCGGTCTTTCAGGTTATGTTGATATAGGACTTGTTTTATTGTGGATATAGATACTTTTGTACCTGTTTCCTCAAGCATCTTCACAAGGTCGTTTGTTGTTGTTCTGGGATTGATTTGCACTTTTCGCACCAAAGTACGTTCATCTCTAGGAGACAGAACGCATCTCCTTCCTGAGCGAGGTAATATTGTTCCATGGTACTATTGTTTGTACATATGAATGTGGAACCTTCAGGCATTTGGAAACTGCTCCCAAGGATGAACCAGACTTGTGGAGGTCTACAATTTTTCTCCTGAGGTCTCGGCTGATTTCTTTTGATTTACCCATGATGTCGAGCATTGAGGCACTGAGTTTGAAGGAAGGCCTTGAAATACATCCACAGGTACACCCCCAATTGACTCATGATGTCAATTAGCCTATCAGAAGCCTCTAAAGCGATGAAATCATTTTTCTGGAATTTTCCAAGCTGTTTTAAGGCACAGTCAACTTAGTGTATGTAAACTTCTGACCCACTGGAATTGTGATATAGTGAATTATAAGTGAAATAATCTGTCTGTAAACAATTATTGGAAGAATTACTTGTGTCATGCACAAAGTAGATGTCCTAACAGACTTGCCAAAACTATAGTTTGTTAACATGAAATCTGTGGAGTGATTGAAAAATGAGTTTTAATGACTTCAACCTAAGTGTATGTAAACTTCTGACTTCAACTGTAAATAACTCTAAGATAAGCATATAGTAGTACCTGTTTCTTTGTTAACCGCTCAACACAGAATAGCTGCATTTGCATACTCCCTCAGAAACCGTTCGGGGAAAAGTCCATTTCAATTTTATTCAGCTATGTTCAATTGTATTCTTCTTAATATAAAATAATGGCATGGGAATGAACTAGTGTAGCCCACGGCCATATGGCATAGCCAGATTAGGGCCTAACACAAGGACAACTCAGAGCATGCTATTCTGTTCTTCTGAAATCAATTTTCTTTATATCATAATGTTTCTTTAGACCTGCCTAAAATGTATTGTGATGGTGTAGGCTATATTAAATGGATTTATTAGGCTTTTTAAAATGTAGATGTTCCAAGGGTCCGTGTCAGTGGCTTGTAGTCTACGTGTGGCAACCCATGTTAATTCATGGTAAATTACCGGCAGTTATTTGGTGATCAAATATAATATTTTTTGTTTGTAAGGCACTCATTTTTTTTGTAAGGTACACAAAACAGGTACACGTGGACAGAAGTGCAGACCAACCCCCAGGACTTCCCCAAAGTTACTTTAGTGGTTCTCAACAGCAGTCTTTGATGAAACAGCAGTTATGGTTTCTTTCAGTCTTCCAATGCAGACGTCCTACAGATATTTCCATGTTTCTAATGTCCATGAATGACAGCAGCCACTGCTGTCTGTTTAAAGAATGAGGAGCCTGCCAACTATGAGGCTATCATCTTCTTGGCTGCTGCTAATCCAGCCAGCCAAACACGTTGCTTTTTGACAGATGGGTCTAAAGTAGTGTCATCATTTAACAATAAAATATACACATCTACACATTATGTCAGAGAGACAGAATGAAACAACTCCAGAAACGTAATACCCCTGGGCACCATATGAAACAATGAGCCAGGAGCCCCCTGATGGCACAGTGAGCAATTTGTAGATTGTCTAGCTTTCATCTTGAATAGTTTGCGTGGTGTGCAGTAAGTACTACGGGCAAAATTGTAATTTTATTTAAATATTTTTATGAAATTGAGATGTTGGCCCAAACTCTGGTCCAATTGGTCACAGTACTACACACGCAGAGGTCTTCCTTTCATGACGTATGGGAAGGGATTGGTTTATGAGTAGTCCAGCCCCTCTGTACTACTATGAATAAATACTTTTGATTGGATGATTGGATGGATAGACCATTCTTGTCCCCAGGTGACTCCATATGCACACAAAGCAGAAGAGAGCTGTAAGTAAAATCTAAAGTTAGTGGCAGGTAAGTTAAATTGCTTCTGGAGGTCTTGGAATGCATAAAGATAGTAGCCTTCAGTGATATCTGAGGTAGTATGAATCCCTCTTTCAGACCATTGATGAAAAGAGAGTACAACCACCCAGGTGGAGAGCGTGGTTGTGAGGATAGTGAGACTGGTTTTAGTTTGTTTACCAACCAGGCGCCAGACTGAGATAGGTTGTGAGATGATAGGGCCCAATTTGAATTTGCAGTGTTTAGTTGGATATCAGAATAACTACAGATGAAAGCCCAAAAAACAGACACTTGCACATTTCCCACGCTGAAGAGTCGAGAATTTATTACAAGGGTGTTTCTTCTTCCAAATAAATTTAGCAAGTAATGAATGTAGCCTATCCCAGTATCCTGCTGGTGGTGAAAGAGGGATCATGGAACTATAAAAGCTGATCCTTGGTTGTATATACATTTTAATTGTCGAGACTCTAACCTGAAAAGAGTTAGGGATTTGCTCCCATCTTTCCACATCAGACTCTATGCTTTTTCAGATGGTGTTCAAGTTGTTTTTGACTGTTGATTGCAAAGAAGGATAGTTTTCTATTCCCAGGTAGCAGAAACGTTGTACTCTGGGGATGTTGAGAGGCAGCTCTGAATCGTTCAGGGCCAATAGAGAGGATTTTGTTCAGTTGATTTTATATCCAGATATAGAGCTGTAGTTGTAAGAAATGTTGAGAAGGTTAGGTAATAGCTGAGGTGCATTGCTCACATAGAGCAGTACATCATCTGCATACAGAGATATGAGGTGGTCTGTGACAAGTACAGTAATGGGGTCACGATGTGGTGATTCTCGGACAGCTTGCGCAAGAGGTTCTTGGGATAGAACAAAAAGCATTGGACTAATTGGACAACCCTGGCGGCTACATCTGCCTGTGTTGAATTGGGATCAGCATATTTTGACAGTTTGTACCATGGCAGTAGGATTGACATAGGAATTGTTCCCCAAATGCCGTAGAACAATCCCTAAATATGCTGTAGAACAAGCCCTAAATATGCTGTAGAACAAGCCCTAAATGTGCCATAGAAAAAACCCTGAATATGCCGTAGAACAAGCCCTAAATATGGCATAGAAAAAGCCCTAAATATGCCGTAGAACAAGCCCTAAATATGCCGTAGAACAAGCCCTAAATATGCCGTAGAACAAGCCCTAAATATGCCGTAGAACAAGCCCTAAATATGCCGTAGAACAAGACCTAAATATGCGTAGAACAAGCCCTAAATATGCCGTAGAACAAGCCCTAAATATGCCGTAGAACAAGCCCTAAATATGCCGTAGAACAAGACCTAAATATGCGTAGAACAAGCCCTAAATATGCAGTGGAAAAAGCCCTTAATATGCCGTAGAACAAGCCCTAAATATGCCGTAAAACAAGCCCAAAATATTGACACTAGGCAGTCAAAGGCTTTTTCTGCGTCCAATAACAATATGGCTGATGTAGTCAGTATTCATGGACTCATCAACAATATGGAGCAGATAAACCTTCTGGTCTTGGTGTACTTATTAATACTGGGTCAGAGTGTATGGTGCCATCCATTGATTAGAATAGAAGTTATATTTAAAGTTTTCGTAATTTCTGAGCTAATAGATGGCTTGAAAATAATAACAGGAACATGTTTTATGAATGAGAGCTCCTGCCTGGAGTCTATATAATATATGAAGTTCTGTTCTGATAATCCCCCGATCAAGAATATCTTGTGGAGAGATATGCAGAGTGAATTTCTGTTTCAAGTTGTGATAATTGGTCTTCTAATTCTGTAATGTTGTGTTGGCGAGATTGGTTTAAATTGGATGAAAACAAGCTAGAGTATGATCTAATAAAGCCTTTGACTGCGCCCCACAGTCCTCCAGGATCATCAACAGTGTTACCAGTGGTGTAAAGTACTTAAGTCAAAATACTTTAAAGTACTACTTAAGTAATTTCTTTAGGTATCTGTACTTTACTTTACTCTTTATATTTGAGACTATGTTTACTTTTACACAGTCCTCCAGGCTCATCAACAGAGTGTTACCACAGTCCTCCAGGATCATCAACAGTGTTACCACAGTCCTCCAGGATCATCAACAGAGTGTTACCACAGTCCTCCAGGCTCATCAACAGAGTGTTACCACAGTCCTCCAGGCTCATCAACAGAGTGTTACCACAGTCCTCCAGGATCATCAACAGAGTGTTACCACAGTCCTCCAGGATCATCAACAGTGTTACCACAGTCCTCCAGGATCATCAACAGTGTTACCACAGTCCTCCAGGATCATCAACAGTGTTACCACAGTCCTCCAGGATCATCAACAGAGTGTTACCACAGTCCTCCAAGATCATCAACAGAGTGTTACCACAGTCCTCCAGGCTCATCAACAGAGTGTTACCACAGTCCTCCAGGATCATCAACAGAGTGTTACCACAGTCCTCCAGGATCATCAACAGTGTTACCACAGTCCTCCAGGATCATCAACAGTGTTACCACAGTCCTCCAGGATCATCAACAGAGTGTTACCACAGTCCTCCAGGATCATCAACAGAGTGTTACCACAGTCCTCCAGGATCAACAGAGTGTTACCACAGTCCTCCAGGATCATCAACAGAGTGTTACCACAGTCCTCCAGGATCATCAACAGAGTGTTACCACAGTCCTCCAGGATCATCAACAGAGTGTTACCACAGTCCTCCAGGATCATCAACAGAGTGTTACCACAGTCCTCCAGGCTCATCAACAGAGTGTTACCACAGTCCTCCAGGATCATCAACAGAGTGTTACCACAGTCCTCCAGGATCATCAACAGTGTTACCACAGTCCTCCAGGATCATCAACAGTGTTACCACAGTCCTCCAGGATCATCAACAGTGTTACCACAGTCCTCCAGGATCATCAACAGAGTGTTACCACAGTCCTCCAAGATCATCAACAGAGTGTTACCACAGTCCTCCAGGCTCATCAACAGAGTGTTACCACAGTCCTCCAGGATCATCAACAGAGTGTTACCACAGTCCTCCAGGATCATCAACAGAGTGTTACCACAGTCCTCCAGGATCATCAACAGAGTGTTACCACAGTCCTCCAGGCTCATCAACAGAGTGTTACCACAGTCCTCCAGGATCATCAACAGAGTGTTACCACAGTCCTCCAGGATCATCAACAGTGTTACCACAGTCTTCCAGGCTCATCAACAGAGTGTTACCACAGTCCTCCAGGATCATCAACAGAGTGTTACCACAGTCCTCCAGGATCATCAACAGAGTGTTACCACAGTCCTCCAGGATCATCAACAGAGTGTTACCACAGTCCTCCAGGCTCATCAACAGAGTGTTACCACAGTCCTCCAGGATCATCAACAGAGTGCTACCACAGTCCTCCAGGATCATCAACAGAGTGTTACCACAGTCCTCCAGGATCATCAACAGAGTGTTACCACAGTCCTCCAGGATAATCAACAGAGTGTTACCACAGTCCTCCAGGATCATCAACAGAGTGTTACCACAGTCCTCCAGGATCATCAACAGAGTGTTACCACAGTCCTCCAGGCTCATCAACAGAGTGTTACCACAGTCCTCCAGGATCATCAACAGAGTGTTACCACAGTCCTCCAAGATCCTTTGTTTATATCAATGAATTCAGATGATTTCTCCTCCATTTGAGACACGAACTGCAGATTCTGCAACAAAGTAGTGTTGACCGGCAGCTATTTCCATGACGATCACCGGCTGACAAAATGTCATGTCCACCACAACCCTAATGGTGACACGTTGGGTTTATAAACTGTAGCACAATTAATGGTTACCCGGAAACCTGGAGGTTCATCATAACTGTTTACAGTGCTAGCATGTAGTAACAGCAGTCCAAAGATTTCACAAATGTAATTAAGTGAGTTCAACATAAACAACTTGCTCATCCAGTGCTGTAGTGACAGGAATGGTCATGCCTGTGGGCATAGTGTTGTATCAGAATTAACATTTTATTGTGTTTTATATTGTTTTTGAACAACAGCTGATGAATCTTACACTGTAGCAGCATGAACAATTTTACGCAATAGTTGCTGGTCCCAACGAGCATAAGACATTTACATTGTTGGTTTAAAATACATATTTTTGGTCAATACATTTTTCTCTCCGGGAATTTATAAAATACCTTATTTTCAGCAGCTTCTGAATGAGGGGATAATTGAACAGACCAATAATGAATGAGGGGATAATTGAACAGACCAATAATGAATGAGGGGATAATTGAACAGACCAATAATGAATGAGGGGATAATTGAACAGACCAATAATGAATGAGGGGATAATTGAACAGACCAATAATGAATGAGGGGATAATTGAACAGACCAATAATGAATGAGGGGATAATTGAACAGACCAATAATGAATGAGGGGATAATTGAACAGACCAATAATGAATGAGGGGATAATTGAACAGACCAATAATGAATGAGGGGATAATTGAACAGACCAATAATGAATGAGGGGATAATTGAACAGACCAATAATGAATGAGGGGATAATTGAACAGACCAATAATGAATGAGGGGATAATTGAACAGACCAATAATGAATGAGGGGATAATTGAACAGACCAATAATGAATGAGGGGATAATTGAACAGACCAATAATGAATGAGGGGATAATTGAACAGACCAATAATGAATGAAGGGATAATTGAACAGACCAATAATGAATGAGGGGATAATTGAACAGACCAATAATGAATGAGGGGATAATTGAACAGACCAATAATGAATGAGGGGATAATTGAACAGACCAATAATGAATGAGGGGATAATTGAACAGACCAATAATGAATGAGGGGATAATTGAACAGACCAATAATGAATGAGGGGATAATTGAACAGACCAATAATGAATTAGGGGATAATTGAACAGACCAATAATGAATGAGGGGATAATTTAACAGACCAATTCGGAGACGTTCAAACCTCCCCGGCAATAAAATAAATAAAAAATCAGCATAAAAATGGTTCCTACTACACTTGCTGTACGGAACGGAATACACTCCCTCTTCCACTATCCTGTGTGAGTGTGTCCAGACTGTCCTGGCAAAACTCTTTTACCTGACACATGGCACTACTGGGTTTTAAAAGGGGCAATCTGGGATTGGTACATGCATTTTTTTGACTTTTAAATTAATTATATATAGTCATTGATTCTTGAAGAATATAACTTATATATCCCTAATGAGCTTAGTTCAACTGCTGTACACCATCACAACCTAAAATATAATCTTATTTTATTCCAATGTTAGTATATGTAAACAAACACTGCATAGCCTCAAAATATGCTTAAAGGTCCAATGCAGCCATTTTGTTCTTAATATAAAATCATTTCTGGGTAACAATGAAGTACTTACTGTGATTGTTTTCCATTAAAATGGCAAAAATAAACAAAAATAAGCAAAGAGCTATTTCTTAAGCAAGAATTTAGCTAGGACTGTCTGGGAGTGGTCTGTGTGGGGCGGGGACACTGAAAATGAGCTGTTATCGCCAGACAGGTTTGGAACTCTCATTCTTATTGGTCTACAAATGTACCACCAAAACAGTCTGACATTTCAGGCGGTCTCTTACACTAAAGGGGCATTATGAAATTTCCCCCCCGGGGGATCAATAAAGTACCTATCTATCTATCTATTATCATAATTTTCCACAGTATTATTAAAACCTCATAGTGTGGAAATACTGTATAGAGTTGAAGTCGGAAGTTTACATACACTTAGGTTGAAGTCATTCAAACTCATTTTTCAACCACTCCACAGATTTCACGTTAACAAACTATAGTTTTGGCAAGTCGGTTAGGACATCTACTTTGTGCATGACACAAGTAATTCTTGCAACAATTGTTTGCAGACAGATTATTTCACTTATAATTCACTGTGCCTCTTTGCTCGACATCATGGGAAAATCTAAAGAAATCAGTCAAGACCTCAGAAAAAAAATTGTAGACCTCCACAAGTCTGGTTCATCTTTGGGAGCAATTTCCAAACGCCTGAAGTTACCACTTCCATCTGTAGAAACAATAGTACGCAAGTATAAACACCATGGGACCACGCAGCCGTCATACCGCTCAGGAAGGAGACGTGTTCTGTCTACTGGAGATGAACGTACTTCGGTGCAAAAAGTGCAAATCAATCCCAGAACAACATCAAAGGACAAAAGTATCTATATCCACAGTAAAACAAGTCCTATATCGACATAACCTGAAATGCCGCTCAGCAAGGAAGAAGCCACTGCTTCTTCCTTGCTGAGAACTGTTTGGCCATAATGACCATCGTTATGTTTGGAGGACAAAGGGGGAGGCTTGCAAGCCGAAGAACACCATCCCAACCGTGAAGCACGGGGTGGCAGCATCATGTTGTGGGGGTGCTTTGCTGCAGAAGGGACTGGTGCACTTCACAAAATAGATGGCATCATGAGGAAGGAAAATGATGTGGATATATTGAAGCAACATCTCAAGACATCAGTCAGGAAGTTAAAGCTTGGTCACAAATGGGTCTTCCAAATGGACAACGACCCCAAGGATACTTCCAAAGTTGAGGCAAAATGGTTTAAGGACAACAAAGTCAAGGTATTGGAGTGGCCATCACAAAGCCGACCTCAATCCTATAAAAAATTTGTGAGCAGAACAGAAAAAGCGTGTGCGAGCAAGGAGGCCTACAAACCTGACTCAGTTACACCAGTTCTGTCAGGAAGAATGGGCCAAAATTCACCCGACTTATTGTGGGAAGCTTGTGGAAGGCTACCCGAAACGTCTGACCCAAGTTAAACAATTTAAAGGCAATGCTACCAAATACTAATTGGGTGTAGGTTAACTTCTGACCCACTGGGAATGTGATGAAAGAAGTAAAAGCTAAAATAAATAATTCTCTCTACTATTATTCTGGCATTTCACATTCTTAAAATAAAGTGGTGATCCTAACTGACCTAAGACAGGGAATTTTTACTAGGATTAAATCTCAGGAATTGTGAAAGACTGAGTTTAAATGTATTTGGCTAAGGTGTGTGTAAACTTCCGACTTCAACTGTATATAAAACACAGGAAAATCACGTTTTTTGGCTACACGTGGTCTTTTAAACTATACTTTTGATATGATGGATGGTCAGTCTTTGCATCCATAGCTCTGTCTATGAATTTAAGAGTGGTTACATTTCTCCAGGCCCATCGCTCAGCTTTTTACCAAAACAGAGGGAGGGTAAACGCTTTGTTTTTGTTTAAGAGAGATGATGCTAATTGATAATGATGGAAGGCTGAAAACAGACAAGCAGTGCGAGGCAATCAACACAATAGGTTACACCTGTGTCATAGAACAACAGACACCAATTGATAAGCTGTGCATAAGTCAGTCACCCGTAACATTTGACATTTTTATTCACAGTTTTGATATACCCATAAACATATTATTTCCATGGGCATAGTAAGTCGGCACAGAATGTGGAGCACATAAAGAAGGATTTTTCTTTGGTTATGTCTACGTCAACATGTGTTATTAGGTTACACCTAATGTCAGAACACTATGCTTCCTGATTTGTCATAATGGCCATTTTCAATGACGTCCAGGGCTGTATTGTTCTGAAATTCACTTGATTGTTATTACTGCAGCTCCTGTTGTTATTAAGCTCTTAAGAAGTAGGGTTCTTGCATAAGAAACAATTGGTGGTGCTTAATAGAGCCTAAAGTAAGATGGAAAAGTCTGCAGACAGTTGATCACCTAAATGCACATTCCTCCATATGATGTGGGACCCTGCAGTTAAATGCTTCTGGGACAAAGTTACTAAGTTCATTTAGAAGCGCATTAATTTAAATATTTAATGCTTTGCATCTATTATGTTACTTAACGATAATAGGTCCTTGAATCTCTCATTTAATCTGAGAAGATTACTGCTGGCAGGCAGCACTGCCGCAGAAAATATGTTGGCTCTTAGATGGCAATCAACTCACTTTCTCTCAATTTACCAGTGGATACAGTTACTATTTAACTTTACACCATTAGAATTATTTCCTGGGTGGGGTTGGGGGAATGAGATGGGAGGTTGGGGGTGGAGACATGTTGGCTGGGTGGGGTTGGGGGAATGAGATGGGAGGTTGGGGGTGGAGACATGTTGGCTGGGTGGGGTTGGGGGAATGAGATGGGAGGTTGGGGGTGGAGACATGTTGGCTGGGTGGGGTTGGGGGAATGAGATGGGAGGTTGGGGGTGGAGGCATGTTGGCTGGGTGGTGTTGGGGGAATGAGATGGGAGGTTGGGGGTGGAGACATGTTGGCTGGGTGGGGTTGGGGGAATGAGATGGGAGGTTGGGGGTGGAGACATGTTGGCTGGGTGGGGTTGGGGGAATGAGATGGGAGGTTGGGGGTGGAGGCATGTTGGCTGGGTGGGGTTGGGGGAATGAGATGGGAGGTTGGGGGTGGAGACATGTTGGCTGGGTGGGGTTGGGGGAATGAGATGGGAGGTTGGGGGTGGAGGCATGTTGGCTGGGTGGTGTTGGGGGAATGAGATGGGAGGTTGGGGGTGGAGACATGTTGGCTGGGTGGGGTTGGGGGAATGAGATGGGAGGTTGGGGGTGGAGACATGTTGGCTGGGTGGGGTTGGGGGAATGAGATGGGAGGTCGGGGGTGGAGACATGTTGGCTGGGTGGGGTTGGGGGAATGAGACGGGAGGTTGGGGGTGGAGACATGTTGGCTGGGTGGGGTTGGGGGAATGAGATGGGAGGTTGGGGGTGGAGGCATGTTGGCTGGTTGGTGTTGGGGGAATGAGATGGGAGGTTGGGGGTGGAGACATGTTGGCTGGTTGGTGTTGGGGGAATGAGATGGGAGGTTGGGGGTGGAGACATGTTGGCTGGGTGGGGTTGGGGGAATGAGACGGGAGGTTGGGGGTGGAGGCATGTTGGCTGGGTGGGGTTGGGGGAATGAGACGGGAGGTTGGGGGTGGAGGCCCACTTCTTCTTTTGTTGACAGTATATTTAATCTATTATTACTTGAACAGTATTCTTACTGTTATTTCTCTATTGAGTGGCAGCCTACGGGTACATGTTTTATAAACGTATACATTGAAATGGATCATGTACACATAAGAAAAGAAAATACCTATGACTGTCTTTAAGAGTCTTACTCTTCATTCTTGTATAACGTTTTACCCTATGGGTAACTTTTCACTTCCTCCACCACTAGTTTGATCATAAACATATAAATATATGCAAATGTTTATATAATACACATATGATATTAGAATTAAAGACTGCATCTTCAAGATTCAATTACCAGGACTTAAATATAATTTATTGTGAGATTTGGTCATTGTAATTCTTTAGTTTAGGCTGATATAGGCTATTTCACCAGCCCAAAAAATCCAACTGCCTTGTAACCCCTTCCAGAGAAGGTTAGGGTTAGACCCAACTGCCTTGTATTTCCTACCAGAGAAGGTTAGGGTTAGACCCAACTGCCTTGTATTTCCTACCAGAGAAGGTTAGGGTTAGACCCAACTGCCTTGTATTTCCTACCAGAGAAGGTTAGGGTTAGACCCAACTGCCTTGTATTTCCTACCAGAGAAGGTTAGGGTTAGACCCAACTGCCTTGTATTTCCTACCAGAGAAGGTTAGGGTTAGACCCAACTGCCTTGTATTTCCTACCAGAGAAGGTTAGGGTTAGACCCAACTGCCTTGTATTTCCTACCAGAGAAGGTTAGGGTTAGACCCAACTGCCTTGTATTTCCTACCAGAGAAGGTTAGGGTTAGACCCAACTGCCTTGTATTTCCTACCAGAGAAGGTTAGGGTTAGACCCAACTGCCTTGTATTTCCTTTCAGAGAAGATTAGGGTTAGACCCAACTGCCTTGTATTTCCTTCCAGAGAAGGTTAGGGTTAGACCCAACTGCCTTATAACCCCTACCAGAGAAGGTTAGGGTTAGACCCAACTGCTTTGTATTTCCTACCAGAGAAGGTTAGGGTTAGACCCAACTGCCTTGTATTTCCTACCAGAGAAGGTTACGGTTAGACCCAACGGCCTTGTATTTCCTTTCAGAGAAGGTTAGGGTTAGACCCAACTGCCTTGTATTTCCTTTCAGAGAAGGTTAGGGTTAGACCCAACTGCCTTGTATTTCCTTCCAGAGAAGGTTAGGGTTAGACCCAACTGCCTTATAACCCCTACCAGAGAAGGTTAGGGTTAGACCCAACTGCTTTGTATTTCCTACCAGAGAAGGTTAGGGTTAGACCCAACTGCCTTGTATTTCCTACCAGAGAAGGTTAGGGTTAGACCCAACTGCTTTGTATTTCCTACCAGAGAAGGTTAGGGTTAGACCCAACTGCCTTGTATTTCCTACCAGAGAAGGTTACGGTTAGACCCAACGGCCTTGTATTTCCTTTCAGAGAAGGTTAGGGTTAGACCCAACTGCCTTGTATTTCCTTTCAGAGAAGGTTAGGGTTAGACCAAACTGCCTTGTATTTCCTACCAGAGAAGGTTAGGGTTAGACCCAACTGCCTTGTATTTCCTACCAGAGAAGGTTAGGGTTAGACCCAACTGCCTTGTATTTCCTACCAGAGAAGGTTAGGGTTAGACCCAACTGCCTTGTATTTCCTACCAGAGAAGGTTAGGGTTAGACCCAACTGCCTTGTATTTCCTACCAGAGAAGGTTAGGGTTAGACCCAACTGCTTTGTATTTCCTACCAGAGAAGGTTAGGGTTAGACCCAACTGCCTTGTATTTCCTACCAGAGAAGGTTACGGTTAGACCCAACGGCCTTGTATTTCCTTTCAGAGAAGGTTAGGGTTAGACCCAACTGCCTTGTATTTCCTTTCAGAGAAGGTTAGGGTTAGACCCAACTGCCTTGTATTTCCTTCCAGAGAAGGTTAGGGTTAGACCCAACTGCCTTATAACCCCTACCAGAGAAGGTTAGGGTTAGACCCAACTGCTTTGTATTTCCTACCAGAGAAGGTTAGGGTTAGACCCAACTGCCTTGTATTTCCTACCAGAGAAGGTTAGGGTTAGACCCAACTGCCTTGTATTTCCTACCAGAGAAGGTTAGGGTTAGACCCAACTGCTTTGTATTTCCTACCAGAGAAGGTTAGGGTTAGACCCAACTGCCTTGTATTTACTACCAGAGAAGGTTACGGTTAGACCCAACGGCCTTGTATTTCCTTTCAGAGAAGGTTAGGGTTAGACCCAACTGCCTTGTATTTCCTTTCAGAGAAGGTTAGGGTTAGACCTAACTGCCTTGTATTTCCTTCCAGAGAAGGTTAGGGTTAGACCCAACTGCCTTATAACCCCTACCAGAGAAGGTTAGGGTTAGACCCAACTGCTTTGTATTTCCTACCAGAGAAGGTTAGGGTTAGACCCAACTGCCTTGTATTTCCTACCAGAGAAGGTTAGGGTTAGACTCAACTGCCTTGTATTTCCTACCAGAGAAGGTTAGGGTTAGACCCAACTGCCTTGTATTTCCTACCAGAGAAGGTTAGGGTTAGACCCAACTGCCTTGTATTTCCTACCAGAGAAGGTTAGGGTTAGACCCAACTGCTTTGTATTTCCTACCAGAGAAGGTTAGGGTTAGACCCAACTGCCTTGTATTTCCTACCAGAGAAGGTTACGGTTAGACCCAACGGCCTTGTATTTCCTTTCAGAGAAGGTTAGGGTTAGACCCAACTGCCTTGTATTTCCTTTCAGAGAAGGTTAGGGTTAGACCCAACTGCCTTGTATTTCCTTCCAGAGAAGGTTAGGGTTAGACCCAACTGCCTTATAACCCCTACCAGAGAAGGTTAGGGTTAGACCCAACTGCTTTGTATTTCCTACCAGAGAAGGTTAGGGTTAGACCCAACTGCCTTGTATTTCCTACCAGAGAAGGTTAGGGTTAGACCCAACTGCTTTGTATTTCCTACCAGAGAAGGTTAGGGTTAGACCCAACTGCCTTGTATTTCCTACCAGAGAAGGTTACGGTTAGACCCACGGCCTTGTATTTCCTTTCAGAGAAGGTTAGGGTTAGACCCAACTGCCTTGTATTTCCTTTCAGAGAAGGTTAGGGTTAGACCCAACTGCCTTGTATTTCCTTCCAGAGAAGGTTAGGGTTAGACCCAACTGCCTTATAACCCCTACCAGAGAAGGTTAGGGTTAGATCCAACTGCCTTATATCCCCTTCCAGAGAAGGTTAGGGTTAGACCTAGCCCTTGCTCAAGACTCTCAGTTCCATTACATTACACGTAAGAGTCATTTGATGAAGGCGTCTTCGGTGCGGGGGAGTTTTGTTGAAGGTTGCTCTGAACATTGACACACATTGCTTGCGGTACAGTTTTGGAAGCATAAGGACCTTCTTTTTCATATCAGTGAGATACACACCTTTCTAGGGTTAGGGTTAGAGTTTCCACATGGCCATCTCTCCATGTTACAGCGCATGTTTATGGAAGACAGACGGAAGGCAGAGGGACCACCTGTGCTAGTTAGCTATCTAACGTGCTCCGAACACCTGTGTGTAACGGAAGAAGGCCGCCAGAAACATGTTGTCACTGAAAAATACTGTTGGCTGCAACTGTGATGAAGACGATTAAAACAGTGTACAGTAAGTGTGTATTTTGTATTTGTGAAATGATTTTGATTTGATATGAAAGTACAGGGATTTATGTTTCTAGAACCATATCGCAATTGAAAATCCATAAAGGTTTAGATGGAGTGTTGGGCTGTTTTGGCTGCCAGAGCTAGTCTACCCCCGAAAATAACATACACAGAGTCTACAAAACATTATGAACACCTGCTCTTTCCATGACAGACTGACCAGGTGAATCCAGGTGAAAGCTATGATCCCTTATTGATGTCACCTGTTAAATCCACTTCAATCAGTGTAGATGAAGGGGAGGAGACAGGTTAAAGAAGGATTTTTAAGCCTTGAGACAATTGAGACATGGATTGTGTATGTGTGCCATTCAGAGGGTGAAGGGCAAGACAAAAGATTTAGGTGCCTTTGAACGGGGTATGGTAGTAGATGCCAGGAACACCGGTTTCAGTGTGTCAAGAACTGCAATGCTGATGGGTTTTTCACCCTCAACAGTTTCCTGTGTGTTTCAAGAATGGTCCACCACCCAAAGGACATCCAGCCAACTTGACACAACAGTGGGAAGCATTGGAGTCAACATGGGCCAGCATCCTTGTGGAACGCCATCGACACCTTGTAGAGTCCATGCCCTGATGAATTGAGGCTGTTCTGAGGACAAAAGGGGGTGCAACTCAATATTAGGAAGTTGTTCCTAATGTTTTGTACACTCAGTGTATAAGGTTATTGGACCAGAGAAGGTTAGGGTTAGACGCAATTGCCTTGTATTTCATACCAAAGAAGGTTAGGGTTAGATCCAACTGCGTTGTATTTCCTACCAGAGAAGGTTAGGGTTAGATCCAACTGCTTTGTATTTCATACCAGAGAAGGTTAGGGTTAGACCCAACTGCTTTGTATTTCCTACCAGAGAAGGTTACGGTTAGACCCAACGGCTTTGTATTTCCTACCAGAGAAGGTTACGGTTAGACCCAACTGCTTTGTATTTCCTACCAGAGAAGGTTACGGTTAGACCCAACTGCTTTGTATTTCCTACCAGAGAAGGTTACGGTTAGACCCAACTGCTTTGTATTTCCTACCAGAGAAGGTTTCGGTTAGACCCAACTGCTTTGTATTTCCTACCGGAGAAGGTTTCGGTTAGACCCAACTGCTTTGTATTTCCTACCAGAGAAGGTTTCGGTTAGACCCAACTGCTTTGTATTTCCTACCAGAGAAGGTTTTGGTTAGACCCAACTGCCTGTAATCCCTTCAAGAGAAGTAGACATACTCAAAGTAGGCAGTTTTTCAGTTTACCTTCATTTTCCACATGACCGACCCCGAATGCAAGTTCCAATAAAATGGCGTATGGTGATTTCATTCCAGTCTGATGGAAGCTCGCTTTGCTGACAGCTTATCATATTTCGCCTTGAAATTCTTTATGCAGAAGCCAGGCTCAATGCATACGTTTATTATCTTAATACGCATTACTTCTCTGAAACAAGATGGGGAGGGTTGCAGTACGGCCTTTAACCCAGGAAAAAGCTATACTGTGAGAGAGCCTCAATTTACATGCTTCAAGCCAATTTATAGTTGAGAGCCATCACTAAAGGCAGTGAGGCAAATAGCTTCTGGCAGATCATTTAAAGGACCATTCTTACCAGAGTCCCTTTGTCAAGATGTTTTGTTGCTAGTTATTTTCCTTGTCATAACATAGAAGTGGAAGGTAGAGGAGAGGTGCTCTCAATAAGGGACTAAACATCAAGGGACTGGCAGGAATATTGAAAACAATTGACATCGTTTTGAGTTGTAGTTAAGAACAGTGAGGTAGAATGAAATAAACTATCCTATACTTTCTGCTCTTATCATTTCAACTACTGTCAGCTATATAATAACATCTCAACTCACCCTATGCCTAGAATTAATAATCCATTATAACACATTATGGATACACCTGGTTCAAATAGAGACAGACCTCTATGACTGCAACACACACATCCAACAATGTCTCTAGAAACTCTGGTGCCCAGAATATTTTTGCAGTCTTTAACACCAAGATGTGTATATATGAGAGGTGTTCCAGTCATACTTATGCACTGTAGTACTATAGCTAGCTAGCTAGCTGTGTACTTGCTAAACCTAAAATGTACTGTAGTCAAAAGTTATAGCTAGCTAGCAAACTAGCCTACCTAGGCTCAGTGCCTCATTAGAAACAAAATTGGACAAAAGTTCTGATGATAACGGTGGAGAGTAAAGGATTGACTTTAGGCCGTCATTGTAAATAAGAATTTGTTCTTAAATTACTTGCCTAGTTAAAAAAAGGTTCAATAAATACATAAAAAATATAAACTATACCTGTGTGTTGTAGCAAGTGTATATGTGTCTCATTCTACACCATGCTGCTACAGTAGGGACACAGCCATTACACAACGATTGCTCATGAATGTGTGATAGCGTTCAGTCTTTCTCTCACAGACAATACCGCTTGGATACAAAGAAGTGGATGACTTAAAAGAGGAGATGTGAAAGTTCTCGTATCAAAGTGACTCTGAACACCTCACATCACCACATGCAAGTATTCCCTTTGTAGAACTGTAGTATTATAGGCGTTAATAGTATATTTTATTCTACTGTATATACTGTATGTCATACATTGCCATAACTGTTCCTGCATACTGCTCTGTAAATTCACCTCCGTCTCCAGAGTAAATAAACTCTGTCTTGAATACAAGCCATGTTTACTTATTTGCTATATTGACAGACTAATCTACGGTTTTATTGAAACGTTTATTTTCCAACAAATTAAAGTTTAAATGTTACACCTACTCCCGGCATCATTTGTTTTAGCAGTAAGACTGAAGTTAATTTATCCAAATATATTCTATGATTATCACAATGAATTGATTCAGAAGTTGACGTTAACAGTTTATTGGTTTCTGATGCAGCTGGAATATTTTTATCACTCGTCAGTACACTTTAAAATACCATTATACTGTTTGGAAAGTATTCAGACCCCTTGACTTTTTCCACATTTTGTTACATTACAACCTTATTCTAAAATGTATTAAATCGTTTACACACAATAGCCCATAATGGCAAAGCAAAAACAGGTTTTTAGAAATGTTTGCTAATTTATTACAAATAAAAAACGGAAATATCACATTTACATACACTAACATTCAAAAGTGTGGGGTCACTTAGAAATGTCCTTGTTTTTGAAATATTTTTTTTGTCCATTAAAATAACATCAAATTGATCAGAAATACATTGTAGACATTGTTAATGTTGTAAAAGACTATTGTAGCTGGAAACGGCTGATGTTTAATGGAATATCTACATAGGCGTACAGAGGCCCATTATCAGCAACTATCACTCCTGGCATGTTGTGTTAGCTAATCCAAGTTTAACATTTTAAAAGGCTAATTGATAATTAGAAAACCCTTTTGCAATTATTTTAGTACAGCTGAAAACTGTTGTGCTGATTAAAGAAGCAATAAAACTGGCCTTCTTTAGACTAGTTGAGTATCTGGAGCATCAGCATTTGTGGGTTCGATTACAGGCTCAAAATGGCCAGAAACAAATAACTGTCTTCTGAAACTCGTCAGTCTATTCTTGTTCTGAGTTATGAAGGCTATTCCATGCGAGAAATTGTCAAGAAACTGAAGATCTCGTACAACGCTGTGTTCCCTTCACAGAACTGCAAACTGGCTCTAACCAAAATAGAAAGAGGAGTGGGAGGCCCCGGTGCACAACTGAGCAAGAGGACAAGTACATCAGAGTGTCTATTTTGAGAAACAGACGCCTCACAAGTCCTCAACTGGCAGCTTCATTAAATAATACCTGCAAAACACCAGTCTCAACGTCAACAGTGAAGAGGCGACTCCGGGATGTCCTGCCTTCTTGGCAGAGTTTCAAAGAAAAAGCCAACTCTGCCTACAAGGGTTAGGGTTAGGCATCCCGAAGTCGCCTCTTCACTGTTGACGTTGAGACTGGTGTTCTGTGATGCATCTATTTCTCAAACTAAGGTGTTGGTCCCATGTTTCATGAGCTGAAATAAAAGATCCCAGAAATGTTCCATATGCACAAAAAGCTTGTTTCTCCTTTGCCAAGATAATCCATCCACCAGACAGGTGTGGCACAGGTGCACCTTGTGCTGGGGACAGTAAAAGGCCACTCTAAAATGTGCAGTTTTGTCACACAACGCCACAGATGTATCAAGCCGCCTCCAACGTTGTTTTAGATAATGTAACCATGCCTGCCCAGGACCTCCACATCCGGCTTCTTCACCTGCGGGATCGTCTGAGGGGAGGGAGGGGGGTTGCAGAGGAGTATTTCTGTCTGTAATAAAGCCTTTTTGTGGGGAAAACTAATTCTGATTGGCTGGGCCTGGCGCCTCCATGGCTGTGCCTCTGCCCAGTCATGTGAAATCCATAGATTAGGGCCTAATGAATTCATTTCAATTGACTGATTTCCTTATATGAACTGTAACTCAGGAAAATCTTTGAAATTCTTGCATGTTGCGATTATATTTTTGTTCAGTATAATATACAGTGCCTAGGGGGTAGGGGGTAGGGGAAAAGGTTGTTTCTGGACGGGGGACAGTGGGTATGGGTTAAGGGGTTGTTTCTGGATGGGGGATAGGGCTAGTGGGTTGTTTCTGGATGGGGAGAGGTATAGGAGTTGTTTCTGGACAGGGGACAGGGGATAGGGGATAGTGGTAGGGATAGTGGTTGTTTCTGGGTGGGAGATAAGGGGTAGGAAAGGGGTTGTTTCTGGACAGGGGGTAGGTATAGGGGTTGTTTCTGGACAGGGGACAGGGATCGGGGTTGTTTCTGGACAGGGGGTAGGGATAGGAGTTGTTTCTGGAAGGGGGATAGTGGTAGGGATAGGGGTTGTTTCTGGAAGGGGGGTAGGGATAGGGGTTGTTTCTGGATGGGGGGTAGGGATAGGGGTTGTTTCTGGAAGGGGATAGGGGGTAGGGATTGTTTCTGGATAGGGGGTAGGGATAGGGGTTGTTTCTGGAAGGGGATAGGGGGTAGGGATAGGGGTTGTTTCTGGATAGGGGTAGGGATAGGGGTTTTTTCTGGATGGGGGATGGGGGTAGGGATAGGGATTGTTTTTGGACAGGGGATAGGGATAGTTTTTTTTTCTGGAGATAGGGAATGTTTCTGGACAGGGGATAGGGGGTAGGGATAGGGGTTGTTTCTGGATGGGGGATAGGGATAGGGGTTGTTTCTGGATGGGGATAGGGGGTAGGGATAGGGGTTGTTTCTGGATGGGGGATAGGGGGTACGTTTTTTTTCTGGAGATAGGGAATGTTTCTGGACAGGGGCTAGGGGTTGTTTCTGGATGGGGGATAGGGGGTAGGGATAGGGGTTGTTTCTGGATAGGGGGTAGGGATAGGGGTTGTTTCTGGATGGGGGATAGGGGGTAGGGATATGGGTTGTTTCTGGATAGGGGGTAGGGATAGGGGTTGTTTCTGGATAGGGGGTAGGGATAGGGGTTGTTTCTGGATGGGGGATAGGGGGTAGGGATAGGGGTTGTTTCTGGATAGGGGGTAGGGATAGGGGTTGTTTCTGGATAGGGGGTAGGGATAGGGGTTGTTTCTGGATGGGGGATAGGGGGTAGGGATAGGGGTTGTTTCTGGATAGGGGGTAGGGGGTTTCTGGATGGGGGATAGGGGGTAGGGATAGGGGCTGTTTCTGGATGGGGGGTAGGGATAGGGGTTGTTTCTGGATAGGGGGTAGGGATAGGGGTTGTTTCTGGATGGGGGATAGGGGGTAGGGATAGGGGTTGTTTCTGGATAGGGGGTAGGGATAGGGGTTGTTTCTGGATGGGGGATAGGGGGTAGGGATAGGGGTTGTTTCTGGATAGGGGGTAGGGATAGGGGTTGTTTCTGGATAGGGGGTAGGTTTTTTTTCTGGAGATAGGGAATGTTTCTGGACAGGGGATAGGGGTTGTTTCTGGATGGGGGATAGGGGGTAGGGATAGGGGCTGTTTCTGGATAGGGGGTAGGGATAGGGGTTGTTTCTGGATGGGGGATAGGGGGTAGGGATAGGGGTTGTTTCTGGATAGGGGGTAGGGATAGGGGTTGTTTCTGGATAGGGGGTAGGGGGTTTCTGGATGGGTGCCCACCATACTATTTTCAGTGGTCATAGAGGAGAAGAGGCAAGGAAAGGATGCCATGTAAGACGACTTGGACGTAACAAAAGTGTTGAGCTGCAGTCCTCCACCGCACTATTTTCCAGGACATTTATGCAGAGGCATAGTCTAATGAGGGGAAGACTTTTTAATAGCAGTTATTAAACGGTCATTTAAATTTCAGCCCCCTGCAATTGAAGTTGTATTATTCTTTGTGACATCAATCCTGCGGTCAACTACTTTATTAGTGGACCAAATGTGACCTTTGAAATTAATTAATTGCATGAGCAACTTATTAACACTAATGTTGAAAATCATGCATTCATTTAACAACATTGTCCCTGCCACATCTATCATAATTTCACAAGCTGCCGAGTGTGACAAAGAGCTGGCTCTGCAAGGTGTGGCTCTGCATAAAGTAACTGACACAGCTGTTGTCGTCAAACTTGTTGACATTATGATGGACTGGGCTTCAGGCCTCCTGGCTTCCTTTCCATACATAAAATCTTTGAAATTGTTGCATATTGTGTTTATATTTGAAAAAGTAAGAACACATGGACAGATGGATATGTAATCTTCACTTCAACACTATTGACAGATAAAGGTTACCCAATTTAACAAATCACACAACAACAACAATTGTTTTTGAAAATGTTATGGCTACAATTAGAATTAGGTACCAAAACAAGTGCAAATGATTAGAAAACATTAGAGAGTAACTTGGCCTACATGGAGGTCAGGAAGGAAGGGTAAAGTCAGTTGTGTCTTGATATTATTTTCTGAGAGCAGAGGCTTCTTCCTCCCATGTAGGCCAAGTTTGTGCAGTCTCTTTCTGACAGTGTACCCATGCAATTCGACATTTAATGTGGCAAGAGAGGCCTGTAGCTCCCATGATGTTACCCTGGGGTTCTTAGAGACTTCTATGAGCATCTTTCGGTCAGCTCTTGGTGGGAAGACCTGTCCTAGGTAGTTTGGTGGGACGACCTGTCCTAGGTAGTTTGGTGGGACGACCTGTCCTAGGTAGTTTGGTGGGAAGACCTGTCCTAGGTAGTTTGGTGGGAAGACCTGTCCTAGGTAGTTTGGTGGGAAGACCTGTCCTAGGTAGTTTGGTGGGACGACCTGTCCTAGGTAGTTTGATGGGACGACCTGTCCTAGGTAGTTTGGTGGGACGACCTGTCCTAGGTAGTTTGGTGGGACGACCTGTCCTAGGTAGATTGGTGGGACGACCTGTCCTAGGTAGTTTGGTGGGACGACCTGTCCTAGGTAGATTGGTGGGACGACCTGTCCTAGGTAGTTTGGTGGGACGACCTGTCCTAGGTAGATTGATGGGACGACCTGTCCTAGGTAGTTTGGTGGGACGACCTGTCCTAGGTAGTTTGGTGGGACGACCTGTCCTAGGTAGATTGGTGGGACGACCTGTCCTAGGTAGTTTGGTGGGACGACCTGTCCTAGGTAGATTGGTGGGACGACCTGTCCTAGGTAGTTTGGTGGGACGACCTGTCCTAGGTAGTTTGGTGGGACGACCTGTCCTAGGTAGATTGGTGGGACGACCTGTCCTAGGTAGTTTGGTGGGACGACCTGTCCTAGGTAGTTTGGTGGGACGACCTGTCCTAGGTAGTTTGGTGGGACGACCTGTCCTAGGTAGATTGGTGGGACGACCTGTCCTAGGTAGTTTGGTGGGACGACCTGTCCTAGGTAGTTTGGTGGGACGACCTGTCCTAGGTAGTTTGGTGGGACGACCTGTCCTAGGTAGTTTCCAGTGGTCTGGAATTTTCGTCGGACAGTAGAATGATGTACTTCTAATTGCTTGTAAATGGATGTGTAGCCCCTCCCATCAATAATGATGGACATCAGTAATGTTTCTTCTGAGGGCCTCTGGTTGAATGATGTGTTACCAAACCAGACCAATGTTCCTATCTTTATGGAAGGATGGACCCTCCTAAGTTTCTCTCTAATGTTTTCTAATCATTTGCACTTGTTTTGGTACCTAATTCTAATTGTAGCCATTTTATGTGATGGTAAAGGTAGGGGTGTACTAACTTTTTCCCCATAAGGAAAAGGCATTTTTGTTTATTTTAATTGCATAACATTTTTCATTTTCTTTTTGTTGTTGTTGTGTGATTTGTTAAATTGGGTAACCTTTATCTGTCAATAGTGTTGAAGTGAAGATTACATATCCATCTGTCCAAATATGTAACAAAAAAAAAAAGAGAACTTTCCAGGTGTTCTTAATTTTCTCATGACTGTACATCCCCTGTTGCATCATACCATCCAGACCTGGGTTCAAATACAGTTTGAAATCTTTCAAATAGTTAAGAGAGTTTCCTTTAACCTGTCTATAGTGGGTGGGGTTATGGGACTATTCTATTGGTTCCAGGCAAGCTCAATCAAGCGCAGCAAAAGTATTTGAAGTTATTTTAGATATTTGAATCCAGGTCTGCCGTATATAATGCAGTTGTATAATGAACGTGACCTCTGACATAGACACACGCAGAGGCACACCTCAATTTCAAGCCCTAAAACTGCAGTGGAACGAACGGGGTATGAAAGATACTGTACTGTGGATGGGGAGAAAATGCTGTATGAAGCCTCATGAAATAGTATACATTACACCAAAACCTTCTGTATGTGTCGGCCCCTGAGGTTTAACCAACCTTTACTTGCTCTTCCAGAGCTCTAACAGACTGTTTACATCTCTCAAATTACATCGCCTTGGTAACTCCTCAGGTAGTCGCCCATCAAGCATTCGACTCACGGCAGTTTGAACTGGCTCCATCGCATCAAATTGTTCCCTCTAGGCATCGATTTCGATAGTGTTTCTTCGTTTTTTCCCCCCCTAAAAGAACCTATTTCATGTTAAACCTACGTGTGATGTTATAGACAAGAAGTGTCAATTGAGTTGTGTAAACGTTCTCTTTTCACATCCTTCCCTGTCACAAGGCATGTTTCTAATGCCACCACAGTTGGAAGGCTGAGTGAATTTGACCTGACAGTGTTGCATAAATCCGAGGCCCTCAATTTAAAGTTGCTTTGAGGAAACCTCAACAAATCCACAGGAGCATTAAGACTCGACTGTAGGTAGCTCCACTTCTGAGAGGTTTATTATGGGGTGTCCTCCTTTACGCTTCGCTGAGTTGCGCCAACTGCAGTGCCAAGGCGATATCTGAGGCGTCACACACAAACTATAGGTGAAAATCTTGATTTAGGTACGTAGAATTAACTTTTTGTGTGAAACGTTCAGAGATTATTAGAGTTATTAATTTAAATTAATATTTAGCAGAAAGAGAGGTGAAAAACATTTCTGTAGGCCAAGTTGTATTGGAAAAGAGTTAATGCTACTTAATGATGATTCACACAGTACTACTTCTCAGATTTGGGTTGTTTGTGATCTGTGGAGAAATTGATTTATACCAAGGCAATTTGAAGTGCACCTCTATACTGCATTCAACTACTAATCTCACCATTAATCTGTCTACTTGAAAGTAATGATATCTTTTCCCTGGACTAACATCAGAGAAGGCTCAAAAACTAGAATAGGGGAAATGATTCATACTGACGTACTGTAGGAGTTGAGACTGAACATTCTTCAAATCAACAAGGAGTTGAGACTGAACATTCTTCAAATCAACAAGGAGGAGTTGAGACTGAACATTCTTCAAATCAACAAGGAGGAGTTGAGACTGAACATTCTTCAAATCAACAAGGAGGAGTTGAGACTGAACATTCTTCAAATCAGCAAGGAGGAGTTGAGACTGAACATTCTTCAAATCAACAAGGAGGAGTTGAGACTGAACATTCTTCAAATCAACAAGGAGGAGTTGAGACTGAACATTCTTCAAATCAACAAGGAGGAGTTGAGACTGAACATTCTTCAAATCAACAAGGAGGAGTTGAGACTGAACATTCTTCAAATCAACAAGGAGGAGTTGAGTTCTTATGAACAGTATCTAAAGAGTAAATTGAGAGAGAGTATGTGTCAGTGGAGTGTGTCTGTGTGTGTGTGTGTGTGTGTGAGCAAGAAAGAGAGTATGTACATATGTGTGTATGAGAGAGAGAGAGAGAAACTCCCATCATATCTACTGGGTGAAATACCACAGTGTTCATCACAGCAGCAAGATGTGTGACCTGTTACCACAAGAAAAGGGCAACCAGTGAAGAACAAACACCATGTAAATATAACCCATATTTATGTTGATTTATCTTCCCTTTTATACTATAACTATTTGCACATCGTTACAACACCGTCTATAGTCATAATACGACATTTGAAATGTCTTTATTCTTTTGGAACTTTTGTAAGTGTAATGTTTACAGTACATTTTTATTTGTTTATTTCACTTTTGTTTATTATCTATTTCACTTTCTTTGGCGATGTAAACATCCACTGGGGGCCAACAGTTTGGAATATTACTCATTAAAGGGTTGTTCTTTATTTGATGTTCCTTAATAAAATAATAACAATGTAATGTTAATAACAAGAACTACTGTAACTCCATCTGAAAGGTTCTCTTCCAATAGCCAACTTTGCCTTGATGACAGCTTTGCACTCTTGGCATTCTCTCAACCAGCTTCACCTGGAATGCTTTTCCATCAGTCTTGAAGGAGTTCCCACATATGCTGAGCACTTGTTGGCTGCTTTTCCTTCACTGTGGTCCGACTCCCAAGCCATCAAATTTGGACTCCAGACCAAAGGACAAATTGCCACCGGTCTAATGTCCATTGCTCGTGTTTCTTGGCCCAAGCAAGTCTCTTCCTCTTATTGGTGTCCTTTAGTAGTGGTATCCTACTAGTAGTGGCAGCGATTCAAACAGTCAGAGATGTGTCTGTTACTTGAACTCTGTGAAACATTTATTTGGGCTGCAATCTGAGGCTGGTAACTCTTATGAACTTATCCTCTGCAGCAGAAGTATTTCTGGGCCTTCCATTCCTGTGGCGGTCCTCATGAAGCTGGTTGAGAGAATGCCATGAGTGTGCAAAGCTGTCATCAAGGCAAAGGGTGGCTACTTTGAAGAATATCAAATGTTAAATATATTTTTATTTGTTTAATACTACATGATTCCATATGTGTTACGTCATAGTTTTGATGTCTTCACTTTTTCTCTACATTGCAAATAAAGACAAACCCTTGAATGAGTAATATTCCAGACTTTTGGCCCCCAGTGTCCTTAAATTGAATTGATAGAGAGAGAGACAGACAGAGATAGATAGATAAATATACAGTATCTATATATATATATCTATATATATATATACAGTGGGGAGAACAAGTATTTGATACACTGCCGATTTTGCAGGTTTTCCTACTTACAAAGCATGTAGAGGTCTGTAATTTTTATCATAGGTACTCTTCAACTGTGAGAGACGGAATCTAAAACAAAAATCCAGAAAATCACATTGTATGATTTTTAAGTAATTAATTTGCATTTTATTGCATGACATAAGTATTTGATACATCAGAAAAGCAAAACTTAATATTTGGTACAATTAATATTTGGTGCAATTACAGAGATCATACGTTTCCTGTAGTTCTATACCAGGTTTGCACACACTGCAGCAGGGATTTTGGCCCACTCCTCCATACAGATCCTTCAGGTTTCGGGGCTGTCGCTGGGCAACACGGATTTTCAGCTCCCTCCAAAGATTTTCTATTGGGTTCAGGTCTGGACTGGCTAGGCCACTCCAGGACCTTGAGATGCTTCTTACGGAGCCACTCCTTAGTTGCCCTGGCTGTGTGTTTCGGGTCGTTGTCATGCTGGAAGACCCAGCCACGACCCATCTTCAATGCTCTTACTAAGGGAAGGAGGTTGTTGGCCAAGATCTCGCAATACATGGCCCCATCCATCCTCCCCTCAATACGGTGCAGTCGTCCTGTCCCCTTTGCAGAAAAGCATCCCCAAAGAATGATGTTTCCACCTCCATGCTTCACGGTTGGGATGGTGTTCTTGGGGTTGTACTCATCCTTCTTCTTCCTCCAAACATGGCGAGTGGAGTTTAGACCAAAAAGCTCTAATTTTGTCTCATCAGACCACATGACCTTCTCCCATTCCTCCTCTGGATCATCCAGATGGTCATTGGCAAACTTCAGACGGGCCTGGACATGCGCTGGCTTGAGCAGGGGGACCTTGCGTGCGCTGCAGGATTTTAATCCATGACGGCATAGTGTATTACTAATGGTTTTCTTTGAGACTGTGGTCCCAGCTCTCTTCAGGTCATTGACCAGGTCCTGCCGTGTAGTTCTGGGCTGATCCCTCACCTTCCTCATGATCATTGATGCCCCACTAGGTGAGCTCTTGCATGGTGCCCTAGACCGAGGGAGATTGACCGTCATCTTGAACTTCTTCCATTTTCTAATAATTGCGCCAACAGATGATGCCTTCTCACCAAGCTGCTTGCCTATTGTCCTGTAGCCCATCCCAGCCTTGTGCAGGTCTACAATTTTATCCCTGATGTCCTTACACAGCTCTCTGGTCTTGGCCATTGTGGAGAGGTTGGAGTCTGTTTGATTGAGTGTGTGGACAGGTGTCTTTTATACAGGTAACGAGTTCAAATAGGTGCAGTTAATACAGGTAATGAGTGGAGAACAGGAGGGCTTCTTAAAAAAAACTAACAGGTCTGTGAGAGCCGGAATTCTTACTGGTTGGTAGGTGATCAAATACTTATGTCATGCAATAAAATGCAAATTAATTATTTAAAAATCATACAATGTGATTTTCTGGATTTTTGTTTTAGATTCTGTCTCTCACAGTTGAAGTGTACCTATGATAAAAATTACAGACCTCTACATGCTTTGTAAGTAGGAAAACCTGCAAAATCGGCAGTGTATCAAATACTTGTTCTCCCCACTGTATATCTATATATATATATATATCTATATATATATATATATATATACATATATATATATATACAGTTGAAGTCTGAAGTTTACATAAACTTAGGTTAAAGTCATTACAACTCGTTTTTTAACCACTCCAATGATTTCATGTTAAGAAACTATAGATTTGGCAAGTCGGTTAGGACATCTACTTTGTGCATGACACAAGTAATTCTTCCAACAATTACTAGAATGAGTAGGTGTCCAAACATTTGACTGGTACTGTATATATATGTATAGAGAGAGATATATTTATATATAGAGAGAGAGTATGTGTGTGTCTGTGTGGGGATGTATGTGTCTCAGTCAGCTTATGTTATTTCCTTGCTCCAACAAGAATATCTAATACACTGAGCCACTTGTTCCCCTGCCATTATTGTCTCAAAATGATCCTTCACCGACGCTCTTGCACGAGTACGAAATTAATTCAATTTATTTAAATAATGTAAAACTATTAGTTATATTAAAGATAGGCAGTGTATGGGTTCCCAGAGCTCACTTTTACCGCTCCAGGCATTTCTCTCGAATATTGGCTGCAGTTCAGAAAAAGAGAGAGAGAGAGAGAGAGAGAGAGAGAGCAATTTAATCAAAAGAGAGACATCTAAACACAAGGGAGGTGGATCTGACAAGAGTTCTACTGATGACCAAGAAGTGGGAGAGACGGAGGGATTCTTTCCACTATCGAAGAGGATTCAGAGTGGTGCTGCCGGTGCGCGGGGGCACAGGGGAGTGAGACGCGAGGGTCCTGGGTTTACGTGTCTATCAATGCCACGTCTTTTCAGGATCATGGTTGAAGGCCCGTGGCAACGATGAAGGAAAGGGAGACTGGTACATCGCTTTGGGTGTTTGGCGGATCGCTAAGGACCCTGAGCTGGTGGATACTTTGCTCTCTGGTGTCTTAAATTAGGGAGGGAGTGGGGGAGTGTGAGACGCTATAGCCCCAGGAAAGAGAGGCTGCGGAGGGTGCAGAGTGAGACGTTATAGCCCCAGGAAAGAGAGGCTACGGAGGGTGCAGAGTGAGACGTTATAGCCCCAGGAAAGAGTGGCTACGGAGGGTGCAGAGTGAGACGTTATAGCCCCAGGAAAGAGAGACTACGGAGGGTGCAGATTGAGACGTTATAGCCCCAGGAAAGAGAGGCTACGGAGGGTGCAGAGTGAGACGTTATAGCCCCAGGAAAGAGAGGCTACGGAGGGTGCAGAGTGAGACGTTATAGCCCCAGGAAAGAGAGGCTACGGAGGGTGCAGAGTGAGACGTTATAGCCCCAGGAAAGAGAGGCTACGGAGGGTGCAGAGTGAGACATTATAGCCCCAGGAAAGAGAGACTACGGAGGGTGCAGAGTGAGACATTATAGCCCCAGGAAAGAGAGACTACGGAGGGTGCAGAGTGAGACATTATAGCCCCAGGAAAGAGAGACTACGGAGGGTGCAGATTGAGACGTTATAGCCCCAGGAAAGAGAGGCTACGGAGGGTGCAGAGTGTGAGATTGAGAAGTACTGTAGGTCAACTGGAAACAGAATTTCTGTCTGCTCCTGTGGAACTGGGTTCAGACAACTCAAGTGGGGTGTAGGGATGTACATGAAGAAAATATGAACAGAGAGAGAGAGAGGTCAAGATGTATGGATGTAGAATACCTCCAGTAGACATGTATTATACCTGTAGAATACCTCCAGTAGACATGTATTATACCTGTAGAATACCTCCTGTAGACATGTATTATACCTGTAGAATACCTCCAGTAGACATGTATTATACCTGTAGAATACCTCCAGTAGACATGTATTACGTGTAGAATAGCAAAAACAAGTCTGAAACAGGCTGAAACATGGCTATTATTTGAGAATATGATTATTATTATTTGTACGGTAAGTGCAGCAAACATGTGCACTTGGAGTGTAAGAAAGAATTGGTAACCCCAGATTCTGAGAAGGCCCGGACCGTATTTGCAGCGAGATCTCAGATAATTTTTATTTTAATCTTTCAAAATTGCAACCACCCACAGGCTCAGTAGACTCCAGCTGGCATGACATTCTGAAGAGAACAGATTCTACACAGACTGGGGCCATCGGGAGAGACAGGCAGGGAAGTGGAAGAAGCTGCTTAGCTTCTCCAGGGTGACTTACACTTCTACAGAATTGTCTATTCAAACTGCTGGATATTTACCTGAGTTGGCTCAGGTTGACTTAGACCAACATGCAAACCTCCGGTTGTGTTTTTATATCATCTTTATTTATACAGGTTAGTCTCACAGAGATCAAATCTATTTTGCAAGAGAAACCTGGTCCAGAAGCACACCTACCATCATGTCTTAATACAATGAGGCTCTAGAGTCTATGGGCGCCTTTAGTACGAATAGACACTTTGAGTTGGATATCCATTGTGTATGTTGTCCCCTTCAACCTGTCATCTATTGACCATGTCAATTATCATTTTTCAACAGACAGTTTCCTTACTGAGTGTGGGACTCGATGAGTGCAGGCAATAAAGTCTATCTGGTGTCTGAAGACATTAATAATAACCATTGTTCCAATTCATTACTTTCACCATTCCAAAGACTGGTTTCTACAGTAGGTTTTACACTGAATGTAATGGGTTCATAAGTTGTTGCCAACCAAAATAATGCAACTATATAAACCCAGAGTGGAGTTAAGGGTTAAATAAAAAAGGTACTTACTCATGGACCTTCAGCTGGAAACATTGGTTATGCAGGAATAGAAACTCTCTCTCTGATCCGTAGTCTATGGAAAGTTTCTCTCTTAGGTCTCTTTGGGGAAAAACAGTTTAAAAAGAAAGCAATTACTATTTAACATATTACGTCTGATGACTTAATGACAGAAACTAGTCCCATCTATTACTTTGAGAAAAAGCTGAACACTAATATGAATCATATGTATTTCTATACATGGGACATACAGGGTAGATTTTTATCAGTAGCATATTGAAACCAGTAACATACAGTAAGTTAACATTATACCAAATACAAAGATGAAACGACCTGGCTCTTTAAAGAAAGAAACTTCCTGATTTAAGGAAGACACTTTAATTCAGGAACATCAGTGAGAGTGGAACAAATGTGTCACTTAAATAATTGATGTAAAACCGATTGAACTGTTGATATATTTTCTGTCACATATCATTTCCAATTGATTATTCATGCAGTTGTATCTTAATGTAACATCTTATAATCATCGGCACCCAACCCACATCACAAAGTCACATTTTCTGAATTATATGCCAGCTTCTGACAATATCTGAGTCGTTGAAGCATTTACGTAGCCTTTCCTGTTTCTTTAAAACACAATTTAAAAAACAACAACTAATAAATAGGTGAATAATAACTCATAACCAAAATAACTCATTTTAAATTCATCCATCATCTTACACGAATCTTGGTAATTTGTTGTAAGTCAGTGGTGAAATAGTTTTGCATTAAAACTAAAGGATGGGATTAATTGCTCATGCTGAAGTAACTTCCTTCTCTCTTCCACAACTTTGAGTGACTGTGCCCCTTGTACAGTGCAGATGAGGTGCCCCTTTCAGACCAATTGATATGCAATGCCACCAATTATAAGGCCTAGGAAGAGTGGCTTTCCCTCCATAAACGAGAATACAGGAACGGAGCCCATATCTCTCACCGTGCAAAGGTCCATTTCCATATTTATGATACACAAATGCTAATGCATTTTGGTTGAGGCGGGCACTCTCTTTGGACTGATAAGGTGGGGTGGAGTGGAGTGGGGCCTCACACTAAGGTCACGAAGGCAATTGTGTGTGTATGTGTGTGTGTGTGCTTGTGAACTTTTCTGTTGGGTCCTTGCTGTACTGCGCTCCACCCAGCACTGGTGGAAAGTGTGCCGTCCACAACGATGATAGCCCCAAGGCTGAAGCGATGAAAATAATAGGTTACAGAGGGCCACTGTAATGACACGCAAGCATGCCAGAGAGAGAGAGAGGGGAGAGAGAGGGAGAGAGGGATAGAGAGAGAGAGAGAGAGAGAGAGAGAGAGGGGAGAGAGATGGGAGGAGAGAGAGAGAGATGGGGGGAGAGAGAGAGAGAGGAGAGAGAGAGGAGAGAGAGAGGGAGAGAGAGGGAGAGAGAGAGAGGAGAGAGAGAGGAGAGAGAGAGGGAGAGAGAGGGAGAGAGAGAGAGGAGAGAGAGGAGAGAGAGAGGGAGAGAGAGAGGAGAGAGAGGGGGAGAGAGAGGAGAGAAAGAGGAAAGAGAGAGGGGAGAGAGAGAGAGGGGAGAGAGAGATGGGGAGAGAGGAGAGAGAGAGAGATGGGGGAGAGAGGAGAGAGAGAGGAGATAGAGAAAGAGAGAGAGAGAGAGAGAGAGAGAGAGAGAGAGAGAGAGAGAGAGAGAGAGAGAGAGAGAGAGAGAGAGAGAGAGAGAGAGAGAGAGAGAGAGAGAGAGGGAGAGAAAACAACACTAGACACTATGGAACACAAATCTCATCCTGGAATATACAAGGTCTGAAGTCATCTGCCTTTGAACTAAAGAGCAGGAACCCAGACTTCATCAAATAAATCAGAAATACAGACATTGTCATCCTACAAGAAACATGGTTTAGAGGAGATGAACCCACTGGTTGTCCTCTAGGTTACAGAGAGCTGGTAGTCCCATCCACCAAACTACCAGGTGTGAAACAGGGAAGAGACTCAGACGGTTATGCTAATTTGGTATAGAGCAGACCTAACCCACTATATTAAATTAATCAAAACAGGAACATTTTACATCTGGCTAGAAATCAATAAGGAAATTATACAGAAATATACTACGGAAAAAGTAGGAAAAGCACGTCAGAAACCATTGAAGAATCCATAGAATCAAACCACTTCTGGGAAAATTGGAAAACACTAAACAAACAACAACACAAAGAGTTAACTATCCAAAACAGAGATGTGTTGATAAACCACTTCTCCAATCCTTTTGGCCCCTATAACAAAGAACCAACAGCAAAAACATTATACACAATCAAATACAAATCTTAGAATCAACTATTAAAGACCAGAACCCACTGGATTCTCCAATTACATTGAATGAACTACAGGACAAAATACAAACCCTCCAACCCTAAAAGGCCTGTGGTGTTGAGGGGAAAAACATGCAACATAATAAAATCCATGTAGACAAACACAGGGCCGTGGGGTGAGACAGGGATGCAGCTTCAGCCCTACCCTCTTCAACATACAGTATATATTCAGCCCCACCCTCTTCAACATACAGTATATATTCAGCCCCACCCTCTTCAACATACAGTATATATTCAGCCCCACCCTCTTCAACATACAGTATATATTCAGCCCCACCCTCTTCAACATACAGTATATATTCAGCCCCACCCTCTTCAACATACAGTATATATTCAGCCCCACCCTCTTCAACATACAGTATATATTCAGCCCCACCCACTTCAACATACAGTATATATTCAGCCCCACCCTCTTCAACATACAGTATATATTCAGCCCCACCCTCTTCAACATACAGTATATATTCAGCCCCACCCTCTTCAACATACAGTATATATTCAGCCCCACCCTCTTCAACATACAGTATATATTCAGCCCCACCCTCTTCAACATACAGTATATATTCAGCCCCACCCTCTTCAACATACAGTATATATTCAGCCCCACCCTCTTCAACATACAGTATATATTCAGCCCCACCCTCTTCAACATACAGTATATATTCAGCCCCACCCTCTTCAACATACAGTATATATTCAGCCCCACCCTCTTCAACATACAGTATATATTCAGCCCCACCCTCTTCAACATACAGTATATATTCAGCCCCACCCTCTTCAACATACAGTATATATTCAGCCCCACCCTCTTCAACATACAGTATATATTCAGCCCCACCCTCTTCAACATACAGTATATATCAACAATCAGCACCCGGCCTCACCATACTAGAATATGAAGTCAAATCTCTACTGTTTGTTGATGATCTGGTGCTTCTGTCACCAACCAAGGAGGGCCTACAGCAGCACCTAGATCTTCTGCTCAGATTCTGTCAGACCTGGGCCCTGACAGTACATCTCAGTAAGACCACAAATACAAATTCCATCTAGACACTGTTGCTCTAGAGCACACAAAAAACTAGACATACCTTGGACTAAACATCAGCGCCACAGGTAACTTCCACAAAGCTGTGAAAGATCTGAGAGACAAGGCAAGAAGGGCCTTCTATGCCATCGAAAGGAACATACAATTTCAACATACCAATTAGGATCTGATTAAAAATACTTGAATCAGTTCTAGAACCCATTGCCCTTTATGGTTGTGAAGTCTGGGGTTCCGCTCACCAACCAAGAATTCACAAAATGGGACAAACACCAAATTGAGACTCTGAAAAAATATCCTCTGTGTATACAGATCAGCAAATAATGCATACAGAGCAGAATTAGGCCGATACCCGCTAATTATCAAAATCCAGAAAAGAGTCGTTAAATTCTACAATCACCTAAAAGGAAGTAATTCCCAAACCTTCCATAACAAAGCCATCACCTACAGAGAGATGAACCTGGAGAAGAGTCCCCTAAGCATGCTGGTCCTGGGGCTTTGTTCACAAAGGACAGCAACACAATTAGACCCAAACAAATCATGAGAAAACAAACAGAGCAAACTAGAATGCTATTTGACCCTAAACATAAAGTACACAATGGTAGAATACCTGAACACTGTGACTGACCCCCTCTCTCTCTACTCTCTCTCTCTCTCTCTCTCTCTCTCTCTCTCTCTCTCTCTCTCTCTCTCTCTCTCTCTCTCTCTCCCCTCTCTCTCTCTCTCTCTTTACCCTCTCTCTCTCCTCTCTCTCTCCTCTCTCTCTCTCTCATCTCTCTCTCTCTCCTCCCATCTCTCTCCCCTCTCTCTCTCTCTTTCTCTACCTCTCTCCTTCTCTCTCCCCTCTCTCTCTCTCTGGCATGCTTGCGTGTCATTACAGTGGCCCTCTGTAACCTATGTACAGACTCAGTGAGCACAGCCTTGCTATTGAGAAAGGCCGCTGTAGGCAGACCTGGCTCTCAAGAGAAGTCAGGCTATGTGCACACTGCCCACAAAATGAGGTGGAAACTGAGCTGCACTTCCTAACTTCCTGTCAAATCTATGATCATATTACAGACACATACAGTGAGGAGAACAAGTATTTGATACACTGCCGATTTTGCAGGTTTTCCTACTTACAAAGCAT
This sequence comes from Thymallus thymallus, assembly GCA_023634145.1. NCBI lineage: Eukaryota > Metazoa > Chordata > Actinopteri > Salmoniformes > Salmonidae > Thymallus > Thymallus thymallus. The sequence goes on from CM042422.1 coordinate 22,493,055, forward strand.
GTAGAGGTCTGTAATTTTTATCATAGGTACACTTCAACTGACATACAGTGGGGAGAACAAGTATTTGATACACTGCCGATTTTGCAGGTTTTCCTACTTACAAAGCATGTAGAGGTCTGTAATTTTTATCATAGGTACACTTCAACTGTGAGAGACGGAATCTAAAACAAAAATCCAGAAAATCACATTGTATGATTTTTAAATAATTAATTTGCATTTTATTGCTTGACATAAGTATTTGATCACCTACCATCCAGTAAGAATTCTGGCTCTTACAGACCTGTTAGTTTTTCTTTAAGAAGCCCTCCTGTTCTCCACTCATTACCTGTATTAACTGCACCTATTTGAACTCGTTACCTGTATAAAAGACACCTCTCCACACATTCAATCAAACAGACTCCAACCTCTACACAACGGCCAAGGCCAGAGAGCTGTGTAAGGACATCAGGGATAAAATTGTAGACCTGCACAAGGCTGGGATGGGCTACAGGACAATAGGCAACATTCCCCCCCCCAAAAAATGTGTGTGTCTTTTTTCAAATGGAAATGGAAGAAGTTCAAGATGATGGTCAATCTCCCTCGGTCTGGGGCACCATGCAAGATCTCACCTCATGGGGCATCAATGATCATGAGGAAGGTGAGGGATCAGCCCAGAACTACACGGCAGGACCTGGTCAATGACCTGAAGAGAGCTGGGACCACAGTCTCAAAGAAAACCATTAGTAACACACTACGCCGTCATGGATTAAAATCCTGCAGCGCACGCAAGGTCCCCCTGCTCAAGCCAGCGCATGTCCAGGCCCGTCTGAAGTTTGCCAATGACCATCTGGATGATCCAGAGGAGGAATGGGAGAAGGTCATGTGGTCTGATGAGACAAAAATAGAGCTTTTTGGTCTAAACTCCACTCGCCTTGTTTGGAGGAAAAAGAAGGATGAGTACAACCCCAAGAACACCATCCCAACTGTGAAGCATGGAGGTGGAAACATCATTCTTTGGGGATGCTTTTCTGCAAAGGGGACAGGACGACTGCACCGTATTGAGGGGAGAATGGATGGGGCCATGTATTGCGAGATCTTGGCCAACAACCTCCTTCCCTCAGTAAGAGCATTGAAGATGGGTCGTGGCTGGGTCTTCCAGCATGACAACGACCCGAAACACACAGCCAGGGCAACTAAGGAGTGGCTCCGTAAGAAGCATCTCAAGGTCCTGGAGTGGCCTAGCCAGTCTCCAGACCTGAACCCAATAGAAAATCTTTGGAGGGAGCTGAAAGTCCGTATTGCCCAGTGACAGCCCCGAAACCTGAAGGATCTGAATGGAGGAGTGGGCCAAAATCCCTGCTGCAGTGTGTGCAAACCTGGTCAAGAACTACAGGAAACGTATGATCTCTGTAATTGCAAACAAAGGTTTCTGTACCAAATATTAAGTTCTGCTTTTCTGATGTATCAAATACTTATGTCATGCAATAAAATGCAAATTAATTACTTAAAAATCATACAATGTGATTTTCTGGATTTTTGTTTTAGATTCCGTCACTCACAGTTGAAGAGTACCTATGATAAAAATTACAGACTTCTACATGCTTTGTAAGTGGGAAAACCTGCAAAATCGGCAGTGTATCAAATACTTGTTCTCCCCACTGTAAGTATTTGATCACCTACCAACCAGTAAGAATTCCGTCTCTCACAGACCTGTTAGTTTTTCTTTAAGAAGCCTCCTGTTCTCCACTCATTACCTGTATTAACTGCACCTGTTTGAACTCGTTACCTGTATAAAAGACACCTGTCCACACACTCAATCAAACAGACTCCAACCTCTCCACAATGGCCAAGACCAGAGAGCTGTGTAAGGACATCAGGGATAAAATTGTAGACCTGCACAAGGCTGGGATGGGCTACAGGACAATAGGCAAGCAGCTTGGTGAGAAGGCAACAACTGTTGGCGCAATTATTAGAAAATGGAAGAAGTTCAAGATGACGGTCAATCTCCCTCGGTCTGGGGCACCATGCAAGATCTCACCTCGTGGGGCATCAATGATCATGAGGAAGGTGAGGGATCAGCCCAGAACTACACGGCAGGACCTGGTCAATGACCTGAAGAGAGCTGGGACCACAGTCTCAAAGAAAACCATTAGTTTTACTTAAAAATCATACAATGTGATTTTCTGGATTTTTGTTGAAGAGTACCTATGATAACAATTACAGACCTCTACATGCTTTGTAAGTGGGAAAACCTGCAAAATCGGCAGTGTATCAAATACTTGTTCTCCCCACTGTATTTCCCTCAGATTACACAGATCCGCAAAGAATTTGAAAACAAATCCAATTTTGATAAACTCCCATCATATCTACTGGGTGAAATACCACAGTGTTCCATCACAGCAGCAAGATGTGTGACCTGTTGCCAGAAGAAAAGGGCAACCAGTGAAGAACAAACACCATGTAAATACAACCCATATTTATGTAGATTTATTTTCCCTTTTTTACTTTAAATAATTGTGACCGACTGGCTATAATGTGCCTAGAAATTCTCAAAAGAACAGGAAAGTAGACAGAGGAGCGCTTTTCAGTTGTTGAATAGAGCATCGTTTATGACAAGTTGAAAGGTTTCAAAGACTAACCATGGGTAGATAGATAGATAGATCGATAGGTACTTTATTGATCCCCCGGGGGAAATTTCATAAGTGAAGGCTCTGTAAAAGAGGCTCATATTCAGCGAGCACACTTTTGGTACAGCTATATTTACATTGTTGGACTTATTCAGTGCATTCAACTAAGGTAGATAAAACAGCCACATATCACTGTCATAGCAAGTAAAAATGTTCCTAAATAAAGCAGCTATCAGCATGGTTGGTTGTATGTAGTGTTTGGCAATAATATTACTTTAGTGAGTAACAGAGTAATATAACACGTTACTTTTTACATTTGAGTAATAATATAACAGTTACTATATATATTTCCCCACCGGGCGCTGTGTTACCATGATCCGATCTCGACTTGTTTCCTCATTTAGTTCCCGAGTGAGCGGAGAAAGGCTGGTTAGAGAAATGTGACTGACCGGCTCGATTTGGTCTTACGTAGCAAGATTTGAAATGTTGTCTTTTACATTGGATAAAAGTAGAGACTCAGAGCTAGAAAATGTTATATCATACACTACAGTTAGGAACAATGGGAAAGTCATTCTGCTTTGAAAGTTGATAAACTTGTAACCTCACTTTTGAGAAAATGGTACACCTTTTGGTGTTGATAAACTTGGCCTTCAATGTTTTGCAACACCTACTGGAGAACTCTTCTTTGTCTACACCCATTCAGCACTGTTCACACCCTTTCAAGCTTTAGCCCCACCCATCTCTTTAAGAGTTGATCCGAGTGTTCTGTCCTATAAACAGCAAACAATGAACCATAATCCCAACTCATGACGTTACTACCCTGCATGAATCTGCAGGTAGTTAACCAACCAGGTTCAATGTTAGCTAGCTAATAGCTTTAGCCCCACCCATCTCTTTAAGGGTTGATCCGAGCGTTCTGTCCTATCAATAGCAGTCAAGCACCCAAGCTAACTGGCTAACGTTGGCTAGCTACTTCCAGACAAAAATGAGAGAACAGCTCACTAATCATTTTACTCACCCTAGCAGAGCTGGTTAGGCTGTTTTTATGTTATTCAGAGCGTTGGTAACTGCAACTGTGCTGCTGGCAACAATTTACGCTTTTTTGACAATGTTTACGGACATCGGCCATATTCCTTGGGTGTTGAGTTTGTGTAAATTTGTCAGTTATTCTACGCTCTGGCACACTCAGACGAGAGTGCTCTGAAATCGGAGTAGATGGACAGAGCGAATTTACCAGCTATGTCTATCAACAGTTGTCGCAGTGACATGCTATTGAAATGGTTACTTGCATAGTGGCTAGCTACAGTAGCTAGGTAAACAATGAACCATAATCCCAACTCATGACGTTACTACCCTGCATGAATCTGCAGGTAGCTAACCAACCAGGTTCAATGTTAGCTAGCTAACATTAGGCTATAACTAGCTAAGCAAATGGCTCTAAGATACAAATAATATTACTACAAAGATCATACACGTAACGTTAGCTAGCGAGCCAGCCAGCTAATGTTAGCTAGCTAGCTAACAGTATACTTTAACTTAAAATTAAAACTACTTTCTGTCAAAATTGGAAACGTGTAATATCTGAAAATGTAGTTAGCTAGACTATCTTACCCGCATACACCATATATGATGGACGCATCTCCCTCTCAAGGATGCCATGGTTGCCCTTAGTTTAATGATGTAACCTGTGTTTTCTCCATCTCCTTAGTTATCATACTCTAATTCCACTGATATATCAAAACTCGGTCCTCCAGAAAGTGGAGAGCACCACTTATGCAGTTCTAATACGCAATATTATTATTTTTTTAAGCCGGGTTAGACAGGATTACCTACACATACTGACCAGCTCAAATAGACAGAAGTGTGCTACATGGCAGACCAATCCGTCATTTCCAGCCCACTCATTATCTCAGCAAATCATGGCTAGCGGGAAGGTTGCAGTCTTTTTCTGTGGCTAAACCAACTAATCTCGTAATTTAACCATTTTATTTGTATTTACAGATGGCATACCTTTTTAACAAGTTTTTTATTAAGGCAGTTTACGTTCAAAGAGAGAGAGAGCGAAAGTGAAAGAGATCAGGGGCATCATTTGACCACGGGCATCATTTGACCAGGGGCATCATTTGATCAGGGGCATCATTTGACCACGGGCATCATTTGATCAGGGGCATCATTTGACCAGGGGCATCATTTGACCAGGGGCATCATTTGACCAGGGGCATCATTTGATCAGGGGCATCATTTGACCAGGGGCATCATTTGACCAGGGGCATCATTTGACCAGGGGCATCAAAGGTGGGAAATGAAGAAGGAGAACAACTGGAGTCATGCGATAATATTTTTCCCTTCGCTCACACAGGCTTTCTTTTCATTATAAAAGCTTGACCTTTCCACAACTCTGTGATTGTAGCTGCCTATCTCCTGTCTTCCCACTGTAATGAACAGTTTGCCAGCCCCGGGTCTATAGTACAGTAGCAGCTCCCTATCAACACTGCTGTCTGTATGGCTGGCTGTCTGTCTGTCAAGCTATCTGTCTGACTGTCTGGCTGTCTGGCTAAGAGCTCTGTGCAAACATTTCGGAAGCAGAGCGACTGGCTGCAATAGGAAATCCTGCAGTGGCTTTTTTCCACTGTGTGATCATGCTGGAACATGCATTCCTATGTGGTATTATTATTGTGTGTTTTGTGCACAATAGTATGTATGACATGTACTCTGTTTACTGTATCTATGGTGTAAAGTCATTCATTCTAGGGGAATGGTAAAAAACAATGTCTGCTTGAAGAAAATGAAAGAAATGTAACATTAATATTTATGTTAAAATATTTGGGTATTCTAAACTTGTGACAGCATTTCACTTTTTTCACAGAGCTACACAATTACAACATGGCAGAATTGTCAGCTATTTTGTTTTACACCTGTCTTGAGACAGTGAATTCCGTCAAAAGTTTTGGATTATTCATACTCTGACGAATACCATGTTGGTGAAGAGTAGTGAATTAGAACAGGCTCTCTCCACTAGCGCACAGTAGGCAACCAGTAGCATTAGTTTTTCATCATTAAAATTCACCTAGGGTGCCTCTCAGTGCAAACTCATTACTGTGTACCCGTCATCAGGGAAAGGTGAAAAGCAAAAAGCCTCAGCCTTCAGTTCTTTCTAAGGGCAACTGGTCCAAGAAGAATATCCAGGATTTATTATCTTACCTGATTTCCATGTACACCGTTTCGTATGCGTCTTCGACTTTCTTCAGATCGGCAGCCGCCTTTTCAGCAGCTAGACAAAACAAAACAGGAAGTTACTAAAAGTAAAACAAATCTATGTTTTATTGTCACCTACACCATAGGTGTTGTTTTACAGGGTCGGCCATAGTAGTACAGCACCCATGGACCAAATTAGGGTTAAATGCCTTGATCAAGCGCACATTGACAGATTTTTCACCTTTTTGGTTTAGGTATTTGAACCAGCGACCTTTCGGTTACTGGCCCAACACCCTAACCGCTAGGCTACCTGCCGCCCCCAACCAAACATCAGCGATGCATAGTGTGGTGTCTAAACATCTGTGTGTTGCCAAACAGTGGCTGTTGATGTCTGCCAGTGTTGTGTCTGGGTCTGTGAGAAGAGAAGCTGAGTTGTAAACAAACACACATGCTATTTCCAGGTGTGGCGGCAGCGGAGGAGCCTGCAGGCTTAATGAGTAATTTCACAGTGACAATACTGTGCTAACAGAGAGATGAGATGAGAGATGGTCATGGAGGGGTTTGCGCCACAGCGTTCCTTGCCTAATTGCTGACTAGTGGAGTAGAACACCTGTTACAGTGAGGTGCTGGCTAGCAGAGTAGAACACCTGTTACAGTGAGGTGCTGGCTAGCAGAGTAGAACACCTGTTACAGTGAGGTGCTGGCTAGCAGAGTAGAACACCTGTTCCATGAGGTGCTGGCTAGCAGAGTAGAACACCTGTTACAGTGAGGTACTGGCTAGCAGAGTAGAACACCTGTTACAGTGAGGTGCTGGCTAGCAGAGTAGAACACCTGTTACAGTGAGGTGCTGGCTAGCAGAGTAGAACACCTGTTTAGGAGAGGTACTGGCTAGCAGAGTAGAACACCTGTTACAGTGAGGTGCTGGCTAGCAGAGTAGAACACCTGTTACAGTGAGGTGCTGGCTAGCAGAGTAGAACACCTGTTTAGGAGAGGTGCTGGATAGCAGAGTAGAACACCTGTTACAGTGAGGTGCTGGCTAGCAGAGTAGAACACCTGTTACAGTGAGGTGCTGGCTAGCAGAGTAGAACACCTGTTTAGGAGAGGTGCTGGATAGCAGAGTAGAACACCTGTTACAGTGAGGTGCTGGCTAGCAGAGTAGAACACCTGTTACAGTGAGGTGCTGGCTAGCAGAGTAGAACACCTGTTTAGGAGAGGTACTGGCTAGCAGAGTAGAACACCTGTTACAGTGAGGTGCTGGCTAGCAGAGTAGAACACCTGTTACAGTGAGGTGCTGGATGGCAGAGTAGAACACCTGTTTAACAAGGTACTGGATAGCAGATTAGAACACCTGTTTAACAAGGTACTGGCTAGCGGAATAGAACACCTGTTTAACAAGGTACTGGCTAGCAGAGTAGAACACCTGTTTAGGAGAGGTGCTGGATAGCAGAGTAGAACACCTGTTTAGGAGAGGTGCTGGATGGCAGAGTAGAACACCTGTTTAGGAGAGGTGCTGGATGGCAGAGTAGAACACCTGTTTAACAAGGTACTGGATAGCAGATTAGAACACCTGTTTAACAAGGTACTGGCTAGCGGAATAGAACACCTGTTTAACAAGGTACTGGCTAGCAGAGTAGAACACCTGTTTAGGAGAGGTGCTGGATAGCAGAGTAGAACACCTGTTTAACAAGGTACTGGCTAGCAGAGTAGAACACCTGTTTAGGAGAGGTGCTGGATAGCAGAGTAGAACACCTGTTTAACAAGGTACTGGCTAGCAGAGTAGAACACCTGTTTAGGAGAGGTGCTGGATAGCAGAGTAGAACACCTGTTACAGTGAGGTGCTGGATAGCAGAGTAGAACACCTGTTTAGGAGAGGTGCTGGATAGCAGATTAGAACACCTGTTACAGTGAGGTGCTGGATAGCAGAGTAGACACCTGTTTAGGAGAGGTACCGGATAGAAGTGCTGGATAGCAGATTAGAACACCTGTTACAGTGAGGTGCTGGATAGCAGAGTAGAACACCTGTTACAGTGAGGTGCTGGATAGCAGAGTAGAACACCTGTTACAGTGAGGTGCTGGATAGCAGAGTAGAACACCTGTTACAGTGAGGTGCTGGATAGCAGAGTAGAACACCTGTTTAGGAGAGGTGCTGGCTAGCCGAGTAGAACACCTGTTTAACAAGGTACTGGCTAGCAGAGTAGAACACCTGTTTAGGAGAGGTACTGGATAGCAGAGTAGAACACCTGTTTAGGAGAGGTGCTGGATAGCAGATTAGAACACCTGTTACAGTGAGGTGCTGGATAGCAGAGTAGAACACCTGTTTAACAAGGTACTGGATAGCAGATTAGAACACTTGAAAATTAAAAGGAGAGCCTCACAGTCTAGGAGCTCAGATGGAAGAATGTAATAACCAAAGTCTGGACAGACAAGCTGTCTTCATCAGGGTATAAAGACAAACAATGGGTCACTAGTTTATATAGTTTGAAAGGACACACAGGTGTCTTGTAATCATGGCCGGCTGTGGCTTGATTTCATTGGTTGATTAAGAGATAAAAATAGAACATATAGAAAAGCATGAATGGATAACATACGATCATAGATACCATTTGACTACAAAGGCCTATAAACATGACTTACAATGAATAGTAAAATCACTATAATCACCAGAACGGCTTCAGATCAAACTCTACGTTGAGACTGAAAAGGTGCAGGTTTTTTTAAATTAAAGATCCAGGCAGCCTCTCGTTTTAACAATAAATTGTCAAGGTCACCTCCTCTCCTAGGGAGTATGACGGTTTCCATGCCAATATAGCAAAGAGACGAAATAGAGTGGTTTGCTTCCAAAAAGTGAGCGTCAACTGTGGGTACGTCAAGTTTTTGCACATAATAATAATTACTTTTAATTCACGCTTCGCTTTTCCCACATAATTCTTACCACTAAATAACAGCCTTAGCGGAGCACGTGATGACACCTTTGATTGGGATCTGTTTACCTGTTTGGGGGTGTTTGAAGAATCTACATTTGTAAGTGCCATTGCATTGATCACAGTCGTTAGACTTGTAGTTTCCATCCGGTAGAGGCGCAAGGAGACTCTGTGCGGTGGTATATTTTGGGATGGTAAATCAGATTTTACCAATTGATCTCTGAGATTTCTGCCCTGCTAGAATACGACTAAGAGGGTCCAAAAACACATTACTGATACTGCCATGAAAAGGTAAGATGAAAGAAACAGTTGCCATCAAAGAGCCCAAAAGACTACATTTGCATTAATATACCATGAGCAATGGCCATAACATATTTCATGCAAATACATACATTTTAGGACGGTATTGGTTAATGTTAGAAGGGAACAATCTGTATACTCCCTTGCTTTTATTTGTTCGATCAGTGGTTCTCAAACCTCTCCTCGGGGAACCCCTGACATTTCTAAATGTTGTTGTAGCCCTGAACTCACTCATCTGATTCACCTAGTCATGGGCTTGACCATTAGCTGACAAGTTGAATTAGGTGTGATAGCTCTGGAACAGTTAAAATACATGGAACGACTGGGGATCCCTGAGAAGAGGCTTGAGAACCACTTTGTCAGACAATTAATTAGAACGGTTGCGTTTGTTTACGTTCAACTAATGTTAACTTTTGATGATGTTACTAGGCGTATTGCATTGAGTACTCTCCAGCAATCTACAGCTCAGTCTTCAACCAACACATATCCCCTACTGTAATCACATATCCTACAGTGCTCTTTCACCATTCAGTCCAAGTCCCAGAAATGATTCAGAAATGGTAACACAGACTGTCGGAGTTGAGCAGAGGTCAATCTAGCCCATGTTACGGCTGTGTTGGAGTGTCTGATTGTTTTAGGGCTGAGTGAGTAACGCTAGCTGACAGAATTAACATCATGTTTTTTGGACTACCGGTGACTAACTCGGTTGCATTCATTCTCTGGCCCACAAATACGGCACATTGTCATTGTGAAAGGTCCATTCGTGACGACAAATGCCATTAGATTAAATACAACAATTGTACCGTGAGTATTGAATATTAACGTCTATTGCAAAAAGGCATTTCCGTTTGCGTGGCAAGAAGCTCATAGGAAGCCATTTGACACTGAACGCCAGTCCAAATCAACACGAGAAACAGACCAACAGTCTCAGTGAATTACCTCCATAACAACTGGGTGCAGTTTATGAATATGTATGCTGTAATAAACGCCCAAGAGCCGACCTACTTCTACGCCTCTATCCTCCCCCTGACTTGGTCCCCACCTGGGGTAGCGCTGTCATCTTACCATGTTAACGTATTAATAGGTGGTTGGCAGTAATTGACATGTTTGCGAATAAAGTCGGGGGAAATGTATTTTCAACTCAACGTTGGCTAGATATCATATCATGTCATGTCGAGGATCCAATAGATTTTGCATGATGTCAACAATTTACAATAAACAGTCAAAGTTAGTCTGCTGCTTTAGTAACATTACATCATGTTAACATACATCAAAATAACATACATCATACTGAGACACAAACATGAGAGTGTGGGAGTCATTTTAGGAGGGGGGGAGAGATTGATAGACAAGCACTCTGTTTGAAGAGATAAAGATTCCAGACATCTGGGAGTGTACACTGGAGTATACCACCATTGCATCCCCTACAACAGTCATAGAAACATCTTAATCTCCAATCAGCTGTGGTTGATTGCTGAATACTGTCAGCTCCAGCAGCCTGGATATAGGAAAAAATCTATTTCAGACAAACGCTTCAGAGCAGAGGGAGAAGAGAGAAAGCTGGCAGCCTCTCAAAAAATCAGAAGTCAGCCACTCGGTGTATCCCTCTCATGGTAAGAATCCAATACATTCCACCCGCGGCTATTAGCGCACGCAAGCTCGGATAGGGGGAGGGTGGCAGTCTGAGAGGCCTTCCTTACCCAGAGAAGATGCTCGTAAAGGGGGAGGGTGGCAGTCTGAGAGGCCTTCCTTACCCAGAGAAGATTAAGAGAGGAATGGAAAAAGTAGTGCTCAGTCGTGTACCAAATAAACACCCCCCCCCCCCTTCCCCCGTTGAACTACTGCACCAGGTGAGCTTAATTATGTTTCAAGGACGCGTCGCCCTCAGCTGGGGTCAGAAGTCGTGGTTCGCGCTGACGGTGGTGGCGGTTAATGACGAGCCCCCCTGCTTAACATTTCACAGCTAATTTGAAAAGTGCTGAACAGAACCTTTAATTAACTTCTCTCTGCCAAGGTGGGGAACCTAAAAGAGCACAGATCTCCTTGCCTCCCCCCCAGGTTCACTGTTGCCGAACTCTTTCGGTGGAGGGCAGAGATAAAGCATAGATTAAGGGATTTTAACTCACCCAAGATGAATTTAAGGGTGAAGTGTCAAATTCATCACTATAATGTGCATTTTGGAAAAAAATCACAAGCAAATAAAAAGTACAGGAAGTATTCATAAGAGATGACCGAACAATATTAAGAAAATATCATTGTCATTCTGTATTCATAAGAGCTGACTGAACGATATTAAAGACAATATCGTTGTCTTCCTGTAGTCATATGAATACACTGCCTAATATTATTGGATATTGGGTTAGCGGTCTAGAATCAAATGGTACTCCAACAGGAATTCTAACTCTCCTTGTATCATTATATGAATATCTATGTACTTTCCCTCAGCAGCTGGACTGACGTCTTTTTGAATGAACCCGACTGAATTAAATAAAAAAGTTTTCCCACAGATATGGTTGAGCTTTCAGCACCACGGATAGTACCAGTTGGTGCTAATGTAGTGAATAGACAAGCTCTCATTATTACAGTAGACTAGGACCATGGACAGCACCAGCTAAGCTAGCAACATGGCTAAACAAGCATCATAGAAAGCACCAGCTATACAAGCACCATGGACAATGTCAACTATGCTAACTAGCACCATGGACAACGTCAACTATGGTAACTAGCACCATGGACAACGTCAACTATGGTAACTAGCACCATGGACAACGTCAGCTATGCTAACTAGCACCATGGACAACGTCAGCTATGCTAACTAGCACCATGGACAACACCAGCTATGCTAACTAGCACCATGGACAACGTCAGCTATGCTAACTAGCACCATGGACAACGTCAGCTATGCTAACTAGCACCATGGACAACACCAGCTATGCTAACTAGCACCATGGACAACGTCAGCTATGCTAACTAGCACCATGGACAACACCAGCTATGCTAACTAGCACCATGGACAACGTCAACTATGCTAACTAGCACCATGGACAACGTCAACTATGGTAACTAGCACCATGGACAACGTCAGCTATGCTAACTAGCACCATGGACAACGTCAGCTATGCTAACTAGCACCATGGACAACACCAGCTATGCTAACTAGCACCATGGACAACGTCAGCTATGCTAACTAGCACCATGGACAACACCAGCTATGCTAACTAGCACCATGGACAACGTCAGCTATGCTAACTAGCACCATGGACAACGTCAGCTATGCTAACTAGCACCATGGACAACACCAGCTATGCTAACTAGCACCATGGACAAGGTCAGCTATGCTAACTAGCACCACGAACAACGTCAGCTATGCTAACTAGCGCCATGGACAACGTCAGCTATGCTAACTAGCACCACGAACAACGTCAGCTATGCTAACTAGCACCATGGACAACGTCAGCTATGCTAACTAGCACCATGGACAACACCAGCTATGCTAACTAGCGCCATGGACAACGTCAGCTATGCTAACTAGCACCACGAACAACGTCAGCTATGCTAACTAGCGCCATGGACGCCATAGCTAACCTAGGACAATGGTAAGCGCAACTACACTAGTGCCATGGACAGCTACAGCATGGCTGGTGCAGTTGCAAACCATGGACACTAAAGCCATACTAGCACCATGGACACTACAGCCATACTAGCACCATGGACACTACAGCCATACTAGCACCATGGAAACTATAGCCATACTAGCACCATGGACAGCACCCACCAGTCCAGGACCACTGACAGCACCCATCAGTCCAGGACCATGCTATCACATCTTGGCAGTCTCGTAGACAGCATCTAACCACTAAACTCTAGCTCTGCTGACCTCTCACAACCAGAGCAGTTCCAGTGTGGTTGGCCCAAAGTACAGCAGTTACACTTTCAGAGGGATAAGAAAGCATGATAAAATATCAGATTACTGTCAAACATAATGGTACTAGATTACATCAGATTACTGTCAAACATAATGGTACTAGATTACATCAGATTACTGTCAATCATAATGGTACTAGATTACATCAGATTACAGTCAATCATAATGGTACTAGATTACATCAGATTACTGTCAATCATAATGGTACAGATTACAGTCAATCATAATGGTACTAGATTACATCAGTTTACTGTCAATCATAATGGTACTAGATTACATCAGATTACTGCCAAACATAATGGTACTAGATTACATCAGATTACTGTCCAACGTAATGGTACTAGATTACATCAGATTACTGTCCAACGTAATGGTACTAGATTACATCAGATTACTGCCAAACATAATGGTACTAGATTACATCAGATTACTGCCAAACATAATGGTACTAGATTACATCAGATTACTGTCCAACGTAATGGTACTAGATTACATCAGATTACTGCCAAACATAATGGTACTAGATTACATCAGATTACTGTCCAACGTAATGGTACTAGATTACATCAGATTACTGTCCAACGTAATGGTACTAGATTACATCAGATTACTGCCAAACATAATGGTACTAGATTACATCAGATTACAGTCAATCATAATGGTACTAGATTACATCAGATTACTGCCAAACATAATGGTACTATAGGAACCACTATATCCCATGTCTCCACTGATGATGCCATTCAAGGCTGTGACTCAGATACCAGAGAACCACATAATATACTTGCAGGGGACGATAGACTACCCAACCTCACTCCACCCCCCACACCCCCTGGCTGAAAAGGAGAGAGAGAGCAACGTAGGACGTGTCCTGGTAAAATGGAGGGATGTAGGGATGGTGGGAGGGAGAGAGGGGAGAGAGAGTGAGAGTTGAAGAAGCCCTGGAGATGTTGTTTTGGAATGTGCCTGGTTTGGAGAGGCAGCAGCTGTTGTTGGAAACCCAACAGGCCCAACAGAACCACAACTACCCTTCCCCTCCGCATCACCAGTTAGTGGTCAAAGCACAAAGCTGGGACCCACAAGCCCAGCATGCTAGCCGTGAGAGACACACAAAGCTGGGGACAGGACTAGGGTTAGAGTGGCACCAGTCTTGGAGGCCTATGTGGCTCCAGCATATACTGTGTGGTCTTTCTGGATTTATTAATGGCCCTGGCCTTGGGTTATGACCCTGAGGCAGGGAGAGCAGGAGTGCTGGGATTAGAGATGAGTGAGAGAGAGAGATGTAGCCTGGTGGTGGGGGATGTATGTGGGGGATGGTGGTGGGGGATGGAGGTTCTGGATGGTGGCAGGGGGTGGTGGTGCTGGATGGAGGTGCTGGATGGTGGTGGAGGATGGTGGTGGGGGATGGAGGTGCTGGGGAATGGTGGTGGGGGATGGAGGTGCTGGATGGTGGTGGAGTATGGTGGTGGAGGATGGTGGTGGGGGATGGAGGTGGAGTATGGTGGTGGAAGAAGGAGGTGCTGAATGGAGGTGCTGGATGGTGGTGGTGCTGGATGGTGTTGGGGGATGGTGGTGGGGGATGGAGGTGCTTGGTGGTGGTGGGGGATGGTGGTGGGGGATGGAGGTGCTGGATAGTGGTGGAGTATGGTGGTGGAGGATGGTGGTGGGGGATGGAGGTGGAGTATGGTGGTGGAAGAAGGAGGTGCTGAATGGAGGTGCTGGATGGTGTTGGGGGATGGTGGTGCTGGATGGAAGTGGGTAACGTACGTCGCCACACTACATCTATCTAATCATGGGCGAGAGAAGGATACTCAAGACTTCACACGACGGCTCTCGATACACAAATGCATGGCTTCCTCCTCCGCTGAGCCAGCCCTATATAGAAACCAAACCTAGATACAACATGGACGACTCATTAAAACGTGATGACACTGTACCTTTTATGTAACTACAATTAGCCTCTATCAAGCATGTTATGTAGACAATCTGATTGCTGAAGGGGTGAGCTGATACCTGACACCTGTATGTTACAGTCGATCACACTCTAAAGGCCAACATGACATTGGTGTTATAACAGCCCAACACAATCGCTCCCTACTGAGTTGTCCTCTACATTTCAAGGGAGGCGGTGAGGCCCCATCTGCTTTACGATGCTTCTATGTCAATCCACAATCCCCATAGGGATGTCTCTCCTCCTCTCGTGTCCAAATCACAATCAAACAGCGAGGCCACCAAAATAAGGGGATCGAGGGAAGGAGGGAGGGAGGGAGGGAGGGAGGGAGAGAGAGACAAAACAAACAGGACGCCAACGCCGAACCATCTTGCACGTCTGTTCATTATTTTCAGACTGCGGAAAACAAGCAGCTGCTGTCAGTAAGTGAGATCTGTGGCCTCTGTCTAATACTTCTTCCAGAGGACGGAGTGGAAGCACCAACGCTGATCCAGCCACAGCCCCAGCCACATGACGGCCTGATGGCAATTATTTAGACATCCGCATCACTAATTATAATGGCCGATGACAGGTGCCCAAAACTATTTTAGCACAAAGGGCCCTGAGCCAGTGTTGGCATGACACTTGTGGTTACACAATAAAAATAGCAAATCTATTCATTGTCTCACAGCGCATGCAATTCTGTTTTACATCTCAGCGTGGCTTTTTGTTCTTTACTTCATCGATGAGAAACAGCAGATTTCCTTGGCTGCTCTACTGGTTTTGTGGTTGCGGTTTGACTTGTTCAAGACCAGCCATCTGAACTCAACTAAAGGTTGACATGCTGACATTGTTCCTGTTGCTGTTTCATTGCATATAATTGATCGATGTACTTTTGATGAAGAGTGGCTTTACTTTTCAGAGCTGTGAACATCTACTATGGGGGGATTTTTGTCTTATATAGACAGAAGTGGACTATAATCAAAAACGCATCACTAAAGATTTGATATCATATCAACTCTTTGGAGGCAGTGGAGTGCATGCGCACGCACGCACGCACGCACGCACGCACGCACACACACACACACACACACACACTACCATGTACACACACCACACACACACACACACACACACCACGCACACACACACACACACACACCACACACACACACACACACACACACACACACACACACACACACACACACACACACACACACACACACACACACACACACACACACACACACACACACACACACACACACACACACACACAACACAAACACAAACACTCTCTCTAGAGGAAAGATAGCAGAGACATTGAGCCCTCCCAAGGGACTGCAGTGGGAGAGAGGGGAGGAACTAGAGGTGGTATTATCCAATCACTGAAATCAAAGCATTTGACTGATAAATTATGAATAGAAATGGAATGCTGTTCTCTGGCATGGTTGAGTATAGCTGCTAGAAGAGGGAGAGCTGATTCACAGCTGTTGATGTGGTGATGACAGGTGTGTATTCAGGGATCCATGTGTGTGTGTGTGTTAGCGCAAAATCTGACTCCTGACACTTCACATCAGTCGAAGTGAGGGAGGATGAGGAAGGAGGGAGAGAGGGAGGATGAGGATGGAGGGAGGGATGGGTTGTGAGGGGAGAAGAGTAAACGGCTGTTGACGAGGGCTGTGTGTGAGTGTTTTGCATGCAAGGTGTCACAATGTGTGAGAGAGAGTTCATAGGAGGGTGCATTATGCAGCTGCGTTTGTGTGTCTGACAACCAGTGCAACAGAACCTGCATTATTGTGTTAAATATGTGCTTTTATTTAGTAAACTCAAATTGAACAAACTTCTTTCTTTGTACTTTGCATGTGTTTTTACCAGCGAGATACAGTGAAAGAGTGCTGTCAACTAAAATCAGATCATACATGACACAATGAGTAATGTATGATGTCAGCGTTAGGGCATGCAACGCCTGACATTAATGCATGGTTTGGGGGTGTGGTGGAGCGGAGGATGTGGAGGTGGGAGAAACACTGTTGCTCGCATTCAATTGGTTGTCAGGATGTGTTGTACGAAAGGTTCAACCCCTTTTTAGTGATGATAATTTGTATTGGTTTTATGACCAAAACACAAGGAGTTATGGCACAACAATAACTACAAAAACAGAACAGGATGAAAAAAACGAAAAGTTTTAACTAATTTAAAACATGGGGTAAAAACATGTCAATTTGTCATTGAAAAACCAATTTTCATCTTGTTTTCGCAGTTCACACCCTTGTGAGAACTAAAATGTTGGTGGTAATAACGTGAATACTTTATACCTTCTCTTCCTCACAGCTTTTAAGTTACACAATGAACAGTGTGACCCACCATTTCTACCAACATCCCAGATTTAGATTCCATATTAATCTCAACATGATGCCACACGTCTGTGAGGGGGAAAAAAGCATTGCACTTTGCCTAACACAAACACATTCCCAGATGGTTTCCTTCTCCACCGATCACACTGCCATTCACACACACGTATGTGTGATTTTAACAAACACTAAAACGATACACTGTCACATCCCTCAGCCAGCTAAGCCTCGTAGAGACTAGGATTCAACTCCATGTATTCTGGGTAAGGCCTGGGTAAGGCCTGGGTAAACAGCACTCACACTTGAAGGCTCAGAAGCAGCCAATACAACCAACAACCTAAAAGCGGGGTTGTGTTCGGTAGGCACAAAGCAGAAGAAAGCTGAGTGAAATGGGAGGGATACCACCTGAAGTTGTCAAATAAGAAACTTTTTTCGTAGTTACAAAGTGTTTTGCAATGAAGATGCACCATCCCCCAAACCCTAATGAAGATGCCCCTGGCCTCAACAGCCTGTTTCCTTTGTTTAAAAGTCTGGTGTTGTGTTTGGGGTGTTTTGCTGTATAAATTATAATGTAACCATTAAACATCCCTCAACATAATTGTAATGAAAATGGATTATTCCAAGACATTTGAATAAAAACATACTGAACCAATATTTATGAGCGAAACAACGGCAAGGATAAAATGGTAGATTGAATAAAAATCTCTATACAAATGTGGAATATGCAGAAATTGTCCGCCATTTCTTGTTTACAAAAATTCTTTGTCTAATTTTAGTTTATCTGACAAAACTGTAGATAATCATTTTACAATCAGAACCGCTGTGAAATACAGTATCTTTTCAATAACTAAAAATATTTTCAGCTGTATGAAGTTAAACAGAACAGGAAGCATAGAACATAACTCACATAGAACAGATCTACCACTTAGACTTGCTTCCAATTAGAATGACAGATCTATAACACACATTTCTATGTGAATTTGGTCGGGTCGCCCAAAGGTTACATATTGCAGCATTAAACCCTTCTCGGAACTAACAGAAATATAGCAGTAATTGCATGCATTAGCACGTCCAACTACTTTGCTTGCTAAGTACACAAATACCAGGCAGCCGATTTCAGTGAGAGAAAGATTGAAATACATATATAAATATTTGTTTTAAATTGGACGATTGATCTGGGCACTCAGCTTCATAATGCTATAACAGCAGTAGTTTGTTAACAGAGAGGCCACTTCACGAATGATTTAGTAATGCCTGTTGTACCGTCTATGGGTCGGGATGATTTAGTAATGCCTGTTGTACCGTCTATGGGTTGGGATGATTTAGTAATGCCTGTTGTACCGTCTATGGGTCAGGCTGATTTAGTAATGCCTGTTGTACCGTCTATGGGTCGGGATGATTTAGTAATGCCTGTTGTACCGTCTATGGGTCGGGATGATTTAGTAATGCCTGTTGTACCGTCTATGGGTTGGGATGATTTAGTAATGCCTGTTGTACCGTCTATGGGTCAGGATGATTTAGTAATGCCTGTTGTACCGTCTATGGGTCGGGATGATTTAGTAATGCCTGTTGTACCGTCTATGGGTCGGGATGATTTAGTAATGCCTGTTGTACCGTCTATGGGTTGGGATGATTTAGTAATGCCTGTTGTACCGTCTATGGGTCAGGCTGATTTAGTAATGCCTGTTGTACCGTCTATGGGTCGGGATGATTTAGTAATGCCTGTTGTACCGTCTATGGGTCGGGATGATTTAGTAATGCCTGTTGTACCGTCTATGGGTTGGGATGATTTAGTAATGCCTGTTGTACCGTCTATGGGTCAGGCTGATTTAGTAATGCCTGTTGTACCGTCTATGGGTCGGGATGATTTAGTAATGCCTGTTGTACCGTCTATGGGTCGGGATGATTTAGTAATGCCTGTTGTACCGTCTATGGGTCGGGCTGATTTTGCATTTTGATAGGGGTGAAATTTAAGTGTGTTCTGTTCAAGAGGCATAGATGTGGGGTTTTTGTTTCCTTCGCTTGACATATCAGGCGGTAATAGGCTTTCAGCCGTTCGCGACCAAACATATTTTTTTACTCCCAACAGTCTCTGCTGTCTGGCTCTGTTCCGTATGCAGGGACATACAGAGTCACAATATAAAAGCCATGGTCTATTATTGCCCTCTGCTGTATAGACACAGCACGCAAAAGAAAAATGGGCCCAAGGCGCCATGTTAAGCCTTGCTAAATGCGTTGCTGTGATTGAGAAATACGAAAAAACCTTGCTCCAGTCCACTGCACTCTCTTGACCTCTCCCTTTCTCTCTCTCTTGACCTCTCCCTCTCTCTTGACCTCTCCCTCTCTCTTGACCTCTCCCTTTCCCTCTCTCTTGACCTCTCCCTTTCCCTCTCTCTATCTCTTGACCTCTCCCTTTCCCTCTCTCTATCTCTTGACCTCTCCCTCTCTCTATCTCTTGACCTCTCCCTCTCTCTATCTCTTGACCTCTCCCTCTCTCTCTCTCTCTCTCTTGACCTCTCCCTCTCTCTCTCTCTTGACCTCTCCCTCTCTCTCTTGACCTCTCCCTCTCTCTTGACCTCTCCCTCTCTCTCTCTTGACCTCTCCCTCTCGACCTCTCCCTCTCTCTATCTCTTGACCTCTCCCTCTCTCTATCTCTTGACCTCTCCCTCTCTCTCTCTTGACCTCTCCCTCTCCCTCTCTCTATCTCTTGACCTCTCCCTCTCTCTATCTCTTGACCTCTCCCTCTCTCTCTCTCTTGACCTCTCCCTCTATCTCTTGACCTCTCCCTCTCCCTCTCTCTCTCTCTTGACCTCTCCCTCTCCCTCTATCTCTTGACCTCTCCCTCTCCCTCTCTCTTGACCTCTCCCTCTATCTCTTGACCTCTCCCTCTCTCTATCTCTTGACCTCTCCCTCTCTCTACCTCTATTTCTCTATCTCTCTCTCTCTCCCTCTCTCTACCTCTTCCCCCCCTCTAACTCTTCTTCTCTCTATCTAAGGGTTCTGGGGCAGCTCAGAGAGCTCACTTTGCAATGTGAATCCGAGAAGTGAATCACTGATGTGAATCAGAGATGTGAATCAGAGGCTGCACAGGAAGGAACACTTAAAGCACCTTTATGTGCTAGGAAATGGTTATGTAACTGTTGAGATTGAGTTGTGATTGAAATACTAAGAATGTTACATGTGTAAATACAAAAGTTGCACTCCGTAATCTCTGTTTCCGCCCAAAGGGAGTCCCTAGACTAGATGGAGCATTTACAGATTCGATGGGTAGTCTCCAGAAAGACCTAGAAACAACTAGGCCAGCAAGGAGGCGTTGTTAATAGAAGATGTATAATAAACTCAGATTTCAGGAATATTCAGTAACTACCAACACCACACAACAGACTAATTGTTGTTGTCTGAGGCAATTTGCACAGAATAAAATGTCGCTTTAACTGAAAAGGAATGTATCGCCACGTTGACTGTAATACAACCCCACGCGTGAGCAAATCGCGTAAGAGCAAAACATTACATTAGGAAATGTAGCTCCAGATAAACATTTGAAATATGACGGCCTCGCATAGTTTTTGCAACAAAAAAAAAGACCTTGCTTTTTCATTGTAAGCTAATTAGCTTGTGCGACTGCTAGCCAAATAGCGTTGCACTTCTGTTGTCATCTGAGGAAAAATACACTACATTCAGAAAAGGAAAAGTATTGTTGCACACCTCTGTTCACTCTATTGAAGCAGCTCAATATAGACATTTCACATTGAACATATCGGTGAGTTGAGCTTTGCATTTGTGTTTTCTTGTGTTGTATTGAACTTCCTTGACATCACGCCATTGGTTCATCCATCCGTGAGTAACTCTGGTCCGTAATCACCCGTTCACTCAGGACCTATTTATTCATGCAGGTCTGTATATACATACTCATGTACAGTTGTTATATCATATCACGTGCAATATTGCTAGTAATTCTTGGACCTAACTTACGTAGGCATTCACTCAGGAATGCATTTTAGTATCCTTTTTTTCCCCATTGGTTTTAGTATATCGAATGTGCAATACGTGCATTTATCTGTAATTAAACCCTGCACTAAGGACTGTATTTTAAGGGAATTACTATTATTACCCCAAATTATATCATACGCACACTTAGCTATTAAAGTATCTCTTCCTGTCATTTACCTGTACAGTTTGTGTAACCATGCAAATATTCACTTACCTGTAAATTTAACTGTATATTTACCTGTACAGCTAATTTAACCATGCAAATATTCATTTACCTTAATTTAACCAGTATGTCTATTAAGTAAACTATTATTACCCTCGCTCATATCATATGCATTTTTAGCTATTGAAGTATTTCTCTGCCATCGACCTGTATAGAATAGTTAACCATCCAACATCCACCAATGTATAGTGTGCATATTCAGCCATCCACCCATACTATGCAATGTCTTTTTATAGCTTTTTTGCACTCCAGACTTCTTGTATTTCTATACTTTTTCATACTGCCGCTCTATGTATCATGTATCGTGTATCTGTCTTTTGTGTATTTTCGTTCTGGCATTTTGCACCTGCCCTATGTTTTGTTGTAGCTGCTTTACAAAAACATTCTAATCTATCTATCTATCTATCTATCTATCTATCTATCTATCTATCTATCTATCTATCTAGCCGTGTTTCGTCCAAACAGTGTACATTTGTTTTTACATTTTCAGGGAGAATAGAAAAAAATGAAATGAATTTAGCATTATTGATTTTGTAATAATCTTTGAGCAAAATGCATAGAATTGCAGGAAATTAGCTTTAAAACTAAAAAAACGTATCTCAGCTCCATGGCAGAATATGCAGAATCACAGGAAATTAGCTCTTAAACTGCAACATTTTCTTTCAGCTCCATGGCAAAATGTGTATAATTCAGGGGTTGGAACCTTAATCATTTTCCAATCGTTCCTTTGCAAGCAGAACCCCTATTTATTTAGCTTGGTTCCAGTCTTCCGACCAGCATAATAAGGTTCAAACCCCCCACAAATTAACGGCTCATATAGTTCCTTTTCTAAAACCAATACAGTTTTTACATTTAACTCATTAATGTATTCCACCAATCAGTGGATAGAGCAGTTTGCTGTGGAACGGGTAAGCTAGTTGTTTGATGGACAGATACTGTAAGTTCAGGTGCGAGATGGACTGAAATGTCTTGGGTGGAGAGAGAGAGAGAGAGGGGTGGACATGGAGTTTCTCTGGAAAGGAGAGACTTTAGTAATAGGGAATAACTTCACTGTATGACATAATTCAATACGAGACATAAGGAATCTTTTTGGAAGTAAAAAGGAACGTTATTAACCAGTTCTCAAGATTTTTAAATATTGGTTCTGTTCCGGAACACTAGAGATGACTTTCGTTCCCGGTTCTGTTTACGTTCCTCGAAAAATGTAGTTCTTTTTTCGGTTCAGTTACATGAACCTGCTCCAACTCCTGGTAGAATTGCAGTAAATTAGCTTTAAAACTGCACACATTTATCTCAGCTCCATGAAGAAATGTGTAGAATGGCAGGAATTTGGCTTAAAAATGCTAACATTTCTCTACACTAGTATGATGGGGGCCTCTAAAATGTAATCAAAAATTCAGCTGCACCGACAGGCCGACCACATCCATTGCCACGCCCCCTGCCACACCCGGCCACGCCCACCACCTAAACCCCTTTCTGATCCAGAAAAAAAACAGTAAACCCATTTTAATTAGGAAGACGTAGTGAACATGCTAAGCTCACACTCTATTCCCTACAGCGATGCCACACTGGCGAGAGATCAATCACCAAGGTGCCAGTTGCCAGGGCAACGGACGGGGGCTCCTGCACCACTGTCTAAGTGGTAAATGATTGCCGGTGTAACTCATTGGCGGGTGTAAGGAGTTTTTATATCTCTCTCGTCGTGATGCCAGAGAGTTAATTAAAAGCAGCCAACATGAAATAAATCTAATCCGAGAAGAAATGAAACATACAGTACAAATTGGATTCCCAATTCGAGGGGTTTGGGGTCGTGCGGTAGGGGGGGGGGGGGGGGGGGGTTGAAAATGAATATGCAATGTGAGAGAAGTGGGAAATTAACAAGAAATATAGAAAATTGGGCCTATATGAATATAGGCCTGGAGAAGCATGGAGAAAAGGAGAGAGACAGAGAGAGAAATTGAGAGCAAGAGAGAGGGGGGTGGATATCCATAAGGAGGCAACATTAGCCATGTTTCAGACCAAAACACGATGCCTCTCTCCCCAGACCCCCTAACCAGGCAGTGTTTAACCAGACCACTGCCCCCCCACCCGCCTACCCAACCTAGCGTAACGCCCCCTGCTTCGCGGTCATGGCCCTAGGCTAAGTTCCAGAGCGAATACTTCCTGCTTCGTGGTCATGGCCCTAGGCTAAGTTCCAGAGCGAATACTTCCTGCTTCGCGGTCATGGCCCTAGGCTATATTTCAGAGTGAATTGGTGTCAACCACAAGTTGGATTGCATTTACTTAACTGACACTGATGTGGGCTTTGCCTGAAATGCTTACAATCTCAAGATGGAGAGATAATCAAAGAGAAAAATGCAAGATGTAACTCTATAGGCTACAAGGAAAGCTTGTTCGAGCCCTGATCAAATATTAGTAATTTTCTTGGGAGTTTAGAGTATTTTTTAGATGTCTTGTGCCAACCAAGGAATTGAAGCCCCCTCTGGTTTGATTCTGAACTAAAATGGTATCTGCAGGTCCTCCCTATAGGACCAGAGTAATAGTGTGTATCCCAGAACACTCAGGTTGTCCATCTGCCGGCCGCCGCTGTCTGGCTATCCGTTGGGAGCCTCCCTGTTTCTCTAGTGCCTCTCCAATTAAAAATCAAGTCTCAGACAGACGTCCAGATGGTCTGAATGGTGGAGTAAGCTTTTCTTCCGCTGCGTCGTCAGTGGAGAAATCAGTTACCTGTGTCGGGTTTCCAAAAGTAGTGTGCAGTTGGTGGTTGGCAGCGCAGGCATTTGGAATAGGGGTGAATTCCACCAAGACACTGAGCAAAGTCCCTACACCAGCTTGTCTAACAAAGTCTAAAAGGTTATTGGAGATGTGCGCTGAATGTCTTTCACTCTGAATATGTGATTCCAGTATTTCAATGCAATATTCCCTTTTATATAATCTTTTGTCCCTTTTTTAAAAAAATCACAGAAATGTAATTGAATTACATGTAATACTCTAAGAGTGGCTTGAGAATATGTGCTTTGCTGGTGACACTGATCTAATTCAAGGCACACATAAACAGCATGGCTACCACAGCATTCTGCAGTGATATGCCATCCCATCTGGTTTGCGCTTAGTGGGACTATCATTTACTTTTCAACAGGACAATGACCCAACACACCTCCATGGAGTGATGCATCAGATGACCTGGCCTCCACAATCACCCGACCTCAACCCAATTGAGATGGTTTGGGATGAGTTGGACCGCAGGGTGATGGAAAAGCAGCCAACAAGTGCTCAGCATATGTGGGAACTCCTTCAACACTGTTGTAAAAGCATTCCAGGTGAAGCTGGTTGAGAGAATGCCAAGAGTGTGCAAAGCTGTCATCAAAGCAAAAGGTTGCTACTTTGAACAATCTCAAATATATTTGTTGAACACTCTTTTGTTTACAACATGATTCCATATGTGTTATTTCATAGTTTTTATGTCTTCACTATTATTCTACAATGTAGAAATTTGTAAAAATAAAGAAAAACCCTGGAATGAGTAGGTGTGTCCAAACCTTTGACTGGTACTGTATCACAGTTTTGATCTCTTTTTAAAGATCTGTTTTCTATCTCCATTCGAGTACTCAATCACTCATCCCTAAGTCCAAGCTACGGTAAGAGCTAGCCACATGAATTAGGCTGTTGAAGAAGGTTTGAATCCTAAGCAACCTGCATACAATTGAAGTACAATAGACCAATAAAAGCTGAGTGCTGGAAAAACCTTGGTGGAGCATGGGTGAAGTAGTCATTGTGGTGCTTGAAAAACCTGGTGGAGCATGGGTGAAGTAGTCATTGTGGTGCTTGAAAAACCTGGTGGAGCATGGGTGGAGCATTGTGGTGCTTGAAAACCTTGGTGGAGCATGGGTGAAGTAGTCATTGTGGTGCTTGAAAAACCTGGTGGAGCATGGGTGAAGTAGTCATTGTGGTGCTTGAAACACCTGGTGGAGCATGGGTGAAGTAGTCATTGTGGTGCTTGGAAAACCTGGTGGAGCATGGGTGGAGCATTGTGGTGCTTGAAAACCTTGGTGGAGCATGGGTGGAGCCATGTGGTGCTTGAAAACCTTGGTGGAGCATGGGTGAAGTAGTCATTGTGTTGCTTGAAAACCTTGGTGGAGCATGGGTGCATTGTGGTGCTTGAAAACCTTGGTGGAGCATGGGTGAAGTAGTCATTGTGGTGCTTGAAAACCTTGGTGGAGCATGGGTGAAGTAGTCATTGTGGTGCTTGATAACCTTGGTGGAGCATGACAGAGCATTGTGGTGCTTGATAACCTTGTTGGAGCATGACAGAGCATTGTGGTGCTTGAAAACCTTGGTGGAGCATGGGTGAAGTAGTCATTGTGGTGCTTGATAACCTTGGTGGAGCATGACAGAGCATTGTGGTGCTTGATAACCTTGGTGGAGCATGACAGAGCATTGTGGTGCTCATGTGAATTTATTTTCTTATTCGGCTTTAGACCAATGCCTACTTCTCCCTTAAAACTAGTTTTTTGTTATTAATAGGCTTCATTCACAGTCTATATCTATTTTATCTCATTTCTTCAACATACACAAGCCACTGCACTTCTCCAATCACTGGAGCAAATTGGAGCTTTGCAATAGTCTCCAAGAGGGTGAATATCTACACTGAGCAAAAATATAAACATAACACGCAAAGTGTTGGTCCCATGTTTCATGAACTGAAATAAAAGATCCCAGAAAAGTTCCATAGGCACAGAAAGTGTATTTCACTCAACTTTTTCACACAAATTTGTTTCCATCCCTGTTAGTGAGCATTTCTTCTTTGTCAAGATAATCCATCCAACTGACAGGTGTGGCATATCAAGAAGCTGATTAAACAGCATGATCATTATACAGGTATACCTTGTGCTGGGGAAAATAAAAGGCCACTCACTCTCAATTCTGCAGTTTTGTGAGACTGATTGCCACAGATTGAGGGAGGGTGCAATTGGCGTGCTGACTGCAGGAATGTTCACCAAAGCTGTTGCGAGATAATTGTAGGTTAATTTCTCCATTTCGCAGTACGTCCAACCGGCCTCACAACCGCAGACCACTTGTAACCACGCCAGGCCAGGACCTCCACACCCGGCTTCTTCATCTGCAGGATCGTCTGAGAGCAGCTACCCGGACAGCTGATGAAACTGTGGGCTTGCACAACCAAATAATTTCTGCACAAACAGTCAAAAACCATCTCAGGGAAGCTCATCAGCATGCTCGTCTTCACCAGGGTCTTGACCTGACTGCAGTTCGGCATTGTAACTGCATTTTATCAATGGCAATTTGAATGCACAGAGATACTGTGATGAGATCCTGAGGCCCATTGTTGTGCCATTCATCCACCGCCATCGCCTCCTGTTTCAGCATGGTAATGTACGGCCACATGTCACAAGGATCTGTACACAATTCCTGGAAGATGAAAATGCCCCGGCTCTTCCATACTTACTCACCTGACATACCTCACCCATTGAGCAGGTTTGGGATGCTCTGGATCGACGTGTACGACAGCATTTTCCAGTTCCTGCCAATATCAAGTAACTTCACACAGCCATTGACAAGGAGTTGGACAACATTCCACAATCAACAGCCTGATCAACTCTATGCGAAGGAGATGTGTCGTGCTGCATAAGACAAATTGTCACACCAGATTCTTACTAGTTTTCTGATTCACACCACTACCTTTTTTTTTTAAGGTATCTGTGACCGACAGATGCATATCTGTATTCTCAGTCATGTGAAATCCATAGATTGACTGACTTCCTTATACTCCTTGAAGTTGTTGCATGTTGCGTTTATATTTTTGTTCATTGTAGATTTTCAACAGTTTGAAGGCGAGCTAATAAAGAACGGCACATAAATAAAAGTGATGTTTTAAATGGCTGTTAGTAGCAGAAGCTCACTATAGGCGACCCAGATGTTGTTGTTTTGATTAGCATAGACACAGCCTAGAAGTATAGCAAAAGTGACCAAAGATCACATTAAGGACAGCCTTTATTTCACGGTCACATCTACTGTTGACAGGTGAATCCCATGTCTGCTGCTCTTGCCCTACTTTGTGAAAGTCCTTCTGTCTACTGATGACCAGGATTGGAGAGTAAAATGTAGAAAGTAACCAACCCTGCGGATGACCAGCATATCCCTAGAGGTCCCAAGGATGCTACTGAAGTTGTCAAAGAGAGCTACCAAACATCAAACTCAAACTATTCCAAATATAACCTAGTGGAAGATAGTTCCAATTTAACATCAAGCCAAATTCTAATCTACCAGTCAATTTTTTTAAAGTTTAAAAAGTAGTTTCAAAATTATACTTGATGCACATTCCCTGGGAGCGCTGGCTCAAAGGCACAACAATTACCTCCAAACCTCTCCTGCAATTAAAAACCCTTGTGCTGGAGAGACAAAAGTGCAGCTCAAATGATGTCATATCATTATGGGATGGCGACACGCTATCTGCAACATTCTCCCGTGTTTGAATGTCAGCTTCATTTTTCAAACAGCAAAGCTTTTATTCTTGTAAAAACCAGACATGCAGAATAAGAAACATATCTGCCATTTATTTAACACGACTGTGGAATTTCAACAGAATTCCATCCAACTACTTGAGCTGGCTTTCACTTAGCCTGTGCCAGAAAAAATTGTGACTGAACATGAGAGTGTTGTTTGGTCAAACCGAATAGGAATGCCTTACAGAGATTACACAACATAATGCATGCACGACTGGTCAAAAATGTTTCGTTATATTAGGATATACAATATTGAGAAGTTCATTACATAATGGAATACGCAGTTACAAATGTGTTTAGTTACAGACACTACAACTATCCTCTCATGAGGAGAAACTGATGAGTGAAGACCATATTTCCTAGACACATCCCAAAACCTAAACTAGCATTCACCAGCAGCATTATATAGCACATCACACCAGGAGTTTTTTTTTATTTCAAGCAGAAAACGTGTTTGTCCTCCAAACACATCTCACAATCTCACTGGAACAACGTGCTGAAAGGTGGACTGAGTGTGTGAGCACGCAGCACCTTGGTGTGCTTCGAATGACGCAGCATGATCGGCAAGAGGAGAACTAATGAACATTGAGAGGATGTCCTCTCTGTTAATATCCTCTTAAATATAACTAAATGTAATTGAAAATGTAACCTATGTAATCCCCAAAAGTAACTATTTATCACGAGAGGGCCCATAAACAATAAGTAGTATGCCAGCTTCAAGTGGTGTCATATTTCACACAGGCAGAAGATACATACTCCTATGTCCGTGAGAATCAGGGCTCCCGCTCAATGCAAGCCATGTTGATCTATGGGGTCCACATATCCATTTTTAAGCCAAAATGTTGGTCGGAACCGGTACTAGAACCACGCAGGTGCCCAAAACAGGACTTTATATCGAAGAGGTTTTAAAAATAGCTGTGCATGGCTCAGCCCAATCACCCTGAGGTTCAGAATCCATGGATACCGGATTCATTAAGCCCCCTGCCCCTCCCATGACCACCCTTACACACCATGGATCTTTTCATAAGAGTGTCCATATGATGGAGGAAAGCTATTTCACAGTATGATGTGCATGGATCTGGAAATGGCACATTTTTGCAGGAATCTGAGCCACTATCCTTTTTATCTGAACATATTACAGGATAAAGGAGGATTTATGTGGAGAATAGATAATCCAGTCATGGATATAGGACTCTTAGATAGACCACCATTACATATAGTCTTGTTAAATATACAGTTGAAGTCGAAAGTTTACAAACACTTTTACAACCAATCCACAGATTTCATGTTAACAAACTACAGTTTTGGCAGTAATTCTGTAATATTCTGTCATTCTTACAACAATTGTTTACAGACAGATTATTTCACTTATAATTCACTATATCACAATTCCAGTGGGTCAGAAGATTACATACACTAAGTTGGCTGTGCCTTTAAACAGCTTGGAAAATTCCAGAAAAGTATGTCATGGCTTTAGAAGCTTCTGATAGGCTAATTGACATAATTTGAGTCAATTGGAGGTGTACCTGTGGATGTATTTCAAGGCCTACCTTCAAACTCAGTGCCTCTTTGCTCGACATCATGGGAAAATGAAAAAAATGTGTAGACCTCCACAAGTCTGGTTCATCCTTGGGAGCAATTTCCAAACGCCTGAAGGTACCACGTTCATCTGTACAAACAATAGTACGCAAGTATAAACACCATGGGAGCACGCAGCCGTCATACCTCTCAGGAAGGAGACGTGTTCTGTCTCCTAGAGATGAAAATACTTTGCAAATCAATCCAAGAACAACAGCAAATGACCTTGTGAAGATGCTGGAGGAAACAGGTACAAAAGTATATATATCTACAGTAAAACGAGTACTATATCGACATAACCTGAAAGTTATGTGGATATATGGAAGTAACATCTCAAGACATCAGTCAGGAAATTAAAGCTTGGTCGCAAATGGGTCTTCCAAATGGACAATGACCCCAAGCATACTTCCAAAGTTGTGGAAAAATGGCTTAAGGACAACAAAGTCAAGGTATTGGAGTGGCCATCACAAAGCCCTGACCTCAATCCTATAGAAAATCTGTGGACAGAACTGAAAAAGCGTGTGAGCAAGGAGGCCTACAAACCTGACTCAGTTACACCAGTTCTGTCAGGAGGAACGGGCCAAAATTCACCCAACTTATTGTGGGAAGCTTGTGGAAGGCTACCCGAAACGTTTGACTCAAGTTAAACAATTTAAAGGCAATGCTACCAAATACTAATTGAGTGTATGTAAACTTCAGACCCACTGGGAATGTGATGAAAGAAATAAAAGCTGAAATAAATAATTCTCTCTACTATTATTCTGACATTTCACATTCTTAAAATAAGTGGTGATCCTAACTGACCTAAAACAGGGAATTTTCACTTGGATTAAATGTCAGGAATTGTGAAAAACTGAGTTTAAACGTATTTGGCTAATGTGTATGTAAACTTCCAACTTCAACTGTACATACAGTACCTTCCTTGAAATATATATACTTATGAACTCATTCATTTTAGCCCATTATAATTTAGGATTCCAAATAATATACATAATACTTATGCAAGTGTGACTTTATGTTTACATTTCTGCTAAATTCAGCTAATACAGAGTTGCTTGACAATTTGAAAATAATCAAGCTGTATGACAGTTGGTATGTAGAAAGGCTTATGGATATCAATTCCTGTTAAATGTAACATAAACCTGTAGGTGATACAAAGGGCTTGGGAACAGGCCACGACAGATTAAACAATGGAATTAGCATGATTGCCCTACATACAGGAGCTCAGTCTCTGCTAGTATGGGGTATCAACGGGTATTTAGTCTCTCCACATAAACATGTTATGTATTTGTATTTATTATGAATCCCCATTAACTGCTGGCAAGGCAAAATTAAGACAGTTATACATTTTTTTAAAACATTACAATACATTTACAACAGATTTCACAAAATATTAAATGTATGCAAAATATTAATGTTATCGTGTGTTTGTATGCATGTGTCTGTGCCTATGTTTGTGTTGCTTCACAATCTCCGCTGTTCCATAAAGTGTATTATCAGTTTTTTTTAAATACAATTTTACTGCTTGCATGAGTTACTTGATGTGGAATAGAGTTCCATGTAGTCATGGCTCTTTGTAGTACTGTGTTCCTCCCATAGTCTGTTCTAGACTTGGGGACTGTGAAGAGACCTCTGGTGGCATGTCTTGTGGGTTATGCATGGGGTCTGAGCTGTGTGTTAGTAGTTCAAACAGACAGCTCAGTGCTTTCAACATGTCAATACTTCTCACAAATACAAGTAGTGATGAAGTCAATCTCTCCTCCACTTTGAACCAGGAGAGATTGACATGCATATTAATGCATATTAATGTTAGCTCTACAGGTACATTTAAGGGCCAGCCGTGCTGCCCTGTTCTGAGCCAATTGCAATTTCCTCTTTGTGGCACCTGACCACACGAAATGGGTACACGTAGGGTTGTCATTGAACACACACGTAGGGTTGTCATTGAACACACACACGTAGGGTTGTCATTGAACACACACACGTAGTGTTGTCATTGAACACACACGTAGGGTTGTCATTGAACACACACGTAGGGTTGTCATTGAACACACAAGTAGAGTTGTCATTGAACACACAAGTAGAGTTGTCATTGAACACACACGTAGGGTTGTCATTGAACACACATGTAGGGTTGTCATTGAACACACACGTAGGGTTGTCATTGAATACACACATAGGGTTATCATTGAACACACACGTAGGGTTGTCATTGAACACACAAGTAGGGTTGTCATTGAACACACATGTAGGGTTGTCATTGAACACACACACGTTGTGTTGTCATTGAACACACACGTAGGGTTGTCATTGAATACACACGTAGGGTTATCATTGAACACACACGTAGTGTTGTTATTGAACACACACGTAGGGTTGTCATTGAACACACACGTAGGGTTGTCATTGAACACATGTAGGTTGTCATTGAACACACGTATGGTTGTCATTGAACACACACATAGGGTTGTCATTGAACACACACGTAGGGTTGTCATTGAACACACACACGTAGTGTTGCCATTGAACACACACGTAGGGTTGTCATTGAACACACATGTAGGGTTGTCATTGAACACACACGTAGGGTTGTCATTGAACACACATGTAGGGTTGTCATTGAACACACACGTAGGGTTGTCATTGAACACACACGTAGGGTTGTCATTGAACACACACGTAGGGTTGTCATTGAACACACACACATAGTGTTGTCATTGAACACACACACATAGTGTTGTCATTGAACACACGCCACTCTTTGTCCTTCAGTAGCACTGGTAAGTTGTGAGTCATAAGTAAAACCATGCCACTTAGTTGTGTGACTTTATTAAAACTAATTTTTACGCCTCAATATTATAAATCTGTTGATAATTCAAAAAGTACAAGGATTTTAAAAAATTATATATATAAATGGGAGGCTCCAGCCGCAGTGGAAACTCACTGAGGGATACATTTAAAAATTATATTTACTTTCTCACATCCTAACAAAATACAAAACCTTCAGGGCCCTTATAAGAATGTGAGAAAAACACTCAACAACAATGAATGCCTTCATTTAAGATCCAATCTGCCCGTCTGAAAGAATATAACGCTGGGTAAAAGATGCTTTGTATTATACAAGACTTACACAACTCAGCACAAAAAAGACAGCAGCAGCCAACTAATGATTGCTACCAAATCAAATCTATTCATTCCGCAGATAATGAACAATCAATGCGAAATTAAAGATATTTACTGTGCTTGTCTCCCTCGTTATGCCGGTGAGCGTGGGAGGTCACGGGGAGGTCATTTGTCTCTGTTGAGCTTTATTAACTTCTGCCTCCAAGAAATTCAGCCTAGTAAGAGCCTGGGTATGTGTCTGACCTTCAAGAAATTCAGCCTAGTAAGAGCCTGGGTATGTGTCTGACCTTCAAGAAATTCAGCCTAGTAAGAGCCTGGGTATGTGTCTGACCTTCAAGAAATTCAGCCTAGTAAGAGCCTGGGTATGTGTCTGACCTTCAAGAAATTCATCCTAGTAAGAGCCTGGGTATGTGTCTGACCTTCAAGAAATGCAGCCTAGTAAGAGCCTGGGTATGTGTCTGACCTTCAAGAAATTCAGCCTAGTAAGAGCCTGGGTATGTGTCTGACCTTCAAGAAATTCAGCCTAGTAAGAGCCTGGGTGTGTGTCTGACCTTCAAGCAATTCAGCCTAGTAAGAGCCTGGGTATGCGTCTGACCTCCAAGGCAAGATGCGCTCGGCAAACAGTAGGTATGACCTCAACAGATTAGCACTGTACTGTTCATATGACAACATAAAAAAGAAGCCATTTTCTCAGTTAGTTAGGCTAGAGTATAGTGGTGGGAATATGGACTATGAACCCCACTGATTCATGAGATAACCACAGAGAGCGAGAAATCTTCAAAATGGTTTACAGAGCCTCTTCTGCAACCCACAAGGCACCACAAAATCGCCAAGGGCTATGCACTCTGACCACAATAAGGAAGGTGGTCTGTTTTTACAATGACCCTTGTGTTGCCCAGACGTGCAATATTCTATGAAGAGTTTAATTTCTACTGCATGCTCGCTGACATCTCAAAATAACCTAGAGAATGCTTCAGTCTTTTACAGCCAATTAATCTTTGTCATAATAAATGTGAAATCTCTCACATGGACGTGGAAGTTAAACGTGTTGACCTTGGACCTGCCGGACCTGCCGGTGTGGAACAGAGCCTTGCCGAAACCACCAGTCAGGTCCTGACCAGATTTGAACCTGCCAGTGCAGGTCGGAGCCTTGTCGAGACATCCAGTCAGGGCCAGACCAACAGTCTTTGACCTTCAGCAACAAGTGCAAGTCAGAGCAGTGGGATATTTTTTCCTTATCCAGTTCCTAAGATTCACAAAATACCAATGACATTTACCTTCCAGTCATTTAGCAGATGATCTTTTCAGAGCGATCTTGGTCAAACCACAATGTACCACTGCCATAAGTAACACTTCCTCAATACTAGGTAAGCATATTAACAATGGTACCTGATGGTTTCAGATAAACCCAGAAATTAGCTTTCCTACCCAACCTCTGAGAAAGAAGAGGATAATTCTCATGGCAGCATTAACAGCAGTTCAGAGAGCATCAGTGACAGAGAGAACCCACCCCCCAGTCCCCTCTGGATCATCATCCACATTTTCTGTTCCAGTTGGACCTCAAGGTATGTAGTCAAATGGAATCTACCAGTCAGTGGGTTTGTTGTAGACCGTTTTACAAGGAATAACTTAAATCTTAAAATAATGAATTTGTACAATTCTGAAAGATATGTGTTGTAGTGATGGTTATTTGTTCAAGACAACTACGGCCGTAACACTTTTATGTGAATACCTGCCTCTTCATTGTAAAACACAAAACGGTTAAATGAAATAACGTTCATACAACATGAGGAGTTCTGTGTGTTGTCCTGTTTATCTGAATAGTTCTGCACTCTCAAATAAATAAATATAGTAGGCCTACCCTATAGAAAGCTGATCCTCCTCTTTTTAGTAGAGGCCTTTCACTCTGTTTTCTTCCACAATTGCATAGACTATATAAATGTTTTGCAACATGAGCTCACGGGCTCTCATGAGGTGTTTGATTAGATTTTTGAATACATTTGCATTTATGTCAGAGTGATTAGAGGGACAGTAGAGTGCTGAGTACAAGGCAGTTAGCAAGTTTGGTAGACTACTAATGACCATCAGCAGCATCAGAGCTTGGAGAAGCCTAATTACCGTGACTAAACGGTCATGTAGAATTTGACTGCTGTCATGACTCGTGACCGCTGGTGGGGGTAATACGGTCACCGTAACAACCCTAGCGCAGACAAGGTAGTAAACAGCTTTCTCACAGCGAGAGAACAACATGGAGAAAGATGTCTGTGTGGTTGTTGAGCAAACGATAAGCACATGTGAAGGCCGCTGTCTAGTCTTGTAATGATATAGACTTGACATGAGACGACTACTGTCTAGTCTTGTAATGACATAGACTTGACATGAGACGACCACTGTCTAGTCTTGTAATGACATAGACTTGACATGAGACGACCACTGCCTAGTCTTGTAATGACATAGACAACATGAGACGACCACTTTCTAGTCTTGTAATGACATAGACAACATGAGACGACCACTGCCTAGTCTTGTAATGACATAGACAACATGAGACGACCACTGTCTAGTTGTCTAGTCTTGTAATGACATAGACAACATGAGACGACCACTGTCTAGTCTTGTAATGACATAGACAACATGAGACGACCACTGCCTAGTCTTGTAATGACATAGACAACATGAGACGACCACTGTCTAGTCTTGTAACGACATAGACTTGACATGAGACGACTACTGTCTAGTCTTGTAACGACATAGACAACATGAGACGACTACTGTCTAGTCTTGTAACGACATAGACAACATGAGACGACCACTGTCTAGTCTTGTAACGACATAGACTTGACATGAGACGACCACTGTCTAGTCTTGTAACGACATAGACTTGACATGAGACGACTACTGTCTAGTCTTGTAACGACATAGACTTGACGTGAGACGACTACTGTCTAGTCTTGTAACGACATAGACTTGACATGAGACGACTACTGTCTAGTCTTGTAACGACATAGACTTGACATGAGACGACTACTGTCTAGTCTTGTAACGACATAGACTTGACATGAGACGACCACTGCCTAGTCTTGTAATGACATAGACAACATGAGACGACCACTGTCTAGTCTTGTAATGACATAGACAACATGAGACGACCACTGCCTAGTCTTGTAATGACATAGACAACATGAGACGACCACTGTCTAGTTGTCTAGTCTTGTAATGACATAGACAACATGAGACGACCACTGTCTAGTCTTGTAATGACATAGACAACATGAGACGACCACTGCCTAGTCTTGTAATGACATAGACAACATGAGACGACCACTGTCTAGTCTTGTAATGACATAAACTTGACATGAGACGACCACTGCCTAGTCTTGTAATGACATAGACAACATGAGACGACCACTGTCTAGTCTTGTAATGACATAGACAACATGAGACGACCACTGTCTAGTCTTGTAACGACATAGACTTGACATGAGACGACTACTGTCTAGTCTTGTAACGACATAGACAACATGAGACGACTACTGTCTAGTCTTGTAACGACATAGACTTGACGTGAGACGACTACTGTCTAGTCTTGTAACGACATAGACTTGACATGAGACGACTACTGTCTAGTCTTGTAACGACATAGACTTGACATGAGACGACTACTGTCTAGTCTTGTAACGACATAGACTTGACGTGAGACGACTACTGTCTAGTCTTGTAACGACATAGACTTGACATGAGACGACTACTGTCCAGTCTTGTAACGACTTAGACTTGACATGAGACGACTACTGTCTAGTCTTGTAACGACATAGACTTGACATGAGACGACTACTGTCTAGTCTTGTAACGACATAGACTTGACATGAGACGACTACTGTCTAGTCTTGTAACGACATAGACTTGACATGAGACGACTACTGTCTAGTTTTGTAACGACATAGACTTGACGTGAGACGACTACTGTCTAGTCTTGTAACGACATAGACTTGACATGAGACGACTACTGTCCAGTCTTGTAACGACATAGACTTGACATGAGACGACTACTGTCTAGTCTTGTAACGACATAGACTTGACATGAGACGACTACTGTCTAGTCTTGTAATGACATAGATAACATGAGACGACCACTGTCTAGTCTTGTAACGACATAGACAACATGAGACGACCACTGTCTAGTCTTGTAATGACATAGACAACATGAGATGACCACTGTCTAGTCTTGTAATGACATAGACAACATGAGACGACCACTGTCTAGTCTCGTAACGACATAGACAACATGAGACGACCACTGTCTAGTCTTGTAACGACATAGACAACATGAGACGACCACTGTCTAGTCTTGTAATGACATAGACAACATGAGACGACCACTGTCTAGTCTTGTAACGACATAGACAACATGAGACGACCACTGTCTAGTCTTGTAACGACATAGACAACATGAGACGACCACTGTCTAGTCTTGTAACGACATAGACAACATGAGACGACCACTGTCTAGTCTTGTAACGACATAGACAACATGAGACGACCACTGTCTAGTCAGTTTTCAGTTGATTAAGCATGGGACTATGCATATATAGCTATGAAATAGTGTGGGAAAGTGTCAACATCATGATACAGATCATTCCATACTAAAACTAAACATAGTAAACATGATAAGCACAGCCTGTGTATGAGCTTACATACAACCAGTGTTGGGATTCATTACTTGAAAAAGGAATTTCACGTTACATGTAACAAAAGTAACACATTATGTTACAATATTATTTTGAGCGCAGAATAACTGACGAATTTACGTACGCTCAACATGGCCGGTGTCAGTAAACATTGTCAAAAAAGCATAAATTGTTGCCAGCAACACAGTTGCAGTCACCAATGCTCTGAATAACATAAAAACAACCTAACCAGCTCTGCTAGGGTGAGTAAAATGGTTAGTGAGCTGTTCTCTCATTTGTGTCTGGAAATAGCTACCCAACGTTAGCCAGTTAGCTTGGGTGCTTGACAGCTGTTGTTAGGACAGAATGCTCGGATCAACCCTTAAAGAGATGGATGGCCACAAACCACCCAAGCTTTAAAGGGTGTGAACGATGCTGAATGGGTGTAGACAAAGAAGAGTTCTCCAGTAGGTGTACCAAAACATTGAAGGCCAAGTTTATCAACTTTCAAAGCAGAATTACCTTACCATTGTTCCTAACTGCAGTGTATGATATACCATTTTCTCTACTTTTATCCAATGTAAAAAACACCATTTCAAATTTTGCTAAGTAAGACCAAATCGAGCCGGTCAGTCACATTTCTCTAACCAGCCTTTCTCCGCTCACTCGGGAACTAAATGAGGAAACAAGTCGAGATCGGATCATGGTAACACAGCACCCGGTGGGGAAATATTCACGTGCCTTACTTGAAATAGTAACTGTTATATTATTACTCAAATGTAAAAAGTAACGTGTTATATTACTCTGTTACTCACTAAAGTAATATTATTGCCAAACACTGCATACAACCAACCATGCTGATAGCTGCTTTATTTAGGAACATTTTTACTTGCTATGACAGTGATATGTGGCTGTTTTATCGACCTTAGTTGAATGCACTGAATAAGTCCAACAATGTAAATATAGCTGTACCAAAAGTGTGCTCGCTGAATATGAGCCTCTTTTACAGAGCCTTCACTTATGAAATTTCCCCCGGGGGATCAATAAAGTACCTATCGATCTATCTATCTATCTACCCATGGTTAGTCTTTGAAACCTTTCAACTTGTCATAAACAATGCTCTATTCAACAACTGAAAAGTGCTCCTCTGTCTACTTTCCTGTTCTTTTGAGAATTTCTAGGCACATTATAGCATCTTGTAGACAAATGTCCTTTAAAGTATCCCTTTATGTGTGTATTTGTGTAGTGTGTTCATCCACGGTATGTGTGTGTGTTTGAATGGGTTGGTTCTGAATTTTCTAGTCAAAAGTGCAAATCTTTGCATCGCTTCCATCATAATTTACTTACCACAGCCATTCATTATTTACAATAAAGAACCTAAAAATGGATTTCCAAGAAACTATTTATTCTGGTACATTACAAGACTGTGGCAGAGTGTCTGAATGCAGAGAAATGTGTCACGGAAGGCAAGAAAACCATCTCTGCCACAATGCCTCCACGTCATCATGCACAATGGAGACAGATGCCAAGAGTACAAAAGCACAACAAAACAGCAAAGGGTTTTCTTATCAACGATAGCGGAAAATGCATACATTCATTGTCAATCATAAAGCAGGCAAGTGAGACAACACATGGTGTATCCTTGTGTGACAAAAATCCATGTTCTTCTTAAGACTGAAGCTATGAGATCAATATGTGAGCCAATACCTGACATTAAAATGGATGGCCCTCCATCAATAGAACCTCCAGGTGACATTAAAACATGTCCCACACATGGCAGTTATAAATACATGTAATGCTAATGTTGACCTTTCGCATGGGTCCCTCAACTGTTACCAAGTCCTAAAATAATACTGTGTCTTAGTTATTTTGTACAGCTCATGTATACATGTTTAAACGACTGCATATCCACTACATTCATGCATATCGAGGTGCAGTGTTAGACACACGAAGCTGACCAAACACAAGTCTGACAGGTACACACTGAGAAGTTCATGGATCGATACTCGTTGCACCTTCAGAAGTGGAGTCATTTCCTGTACTGTCTAAAGCATTCTGTCCTCAAGGTATAATAGTTATTATAGTGAATAAAATGACTGGCCATGTTAGGATTCCTTCCTGTTTGTCTCAGCCGTGCTACAGTACATAAGTGTTTCCTTCTTTCAGTGCTAAAATATATATTTCCTCTTATCCAGAGGGAGCTCTCTCGGAAGGATTCATTTTGCGAGCTCGGCTCACCATTCTGTAGCCATAGAGATTCTTGTGGAAATGAGATAATTGTTGTCTTTGGCGGTACTCTCACTAGCTGTAGGACTCAACCTGAAATACAAACACAACACTCTGTTGAGAAAACCAAACTCCAATACTAATTGGGTTCCCAGCAGGGAATCAGGAAATGGCTCTAACTTATGAGATGGTTTCAGAGCCGCAAGAAGATGAAGGAGAGATGGAATTTGACAACCAGAAACGTGGAGGCTCCATGGTAGTCATGAGAAACCTCCATGGTAGTCATGAGAAACCTCCATGGTAGTCATGAGAAACCTCCATGGTAGTCATGAGAAACCTCCATGGTAGTCATGAGAAACCTCCATGGTAGTCATGAGAAACCTCCGTGGTAGTCATGAGAAACCTCCGTGGTAGTCATGAGAAACCTCCATGGTAGTCATGAGAAACCTCCATGGTAGTCATGAGAAATGTAGTGGTGTGTTACAATGTACTCATAGAGTACTATAAGTATTATCCTGTAATACTGTATCAACAAGCCAGTGTATGTAATGTTGTCATTTGGCAATAAAATCAACACATTTCCTCACAGAGAAATCTGCTTTTCAGTCGACAGTTCCTTAGCTCTGCTCAAAGGCAACTTCAGAACACTCCATCATCTGATGTGGTTTTCGTTGCTGCTTGACAAAGAAATTTCACCCCGGGGAACAATAAAGTATGTCTGTCTGTCTGTCTGTCTGTCTGTCTGTCTGTCTGTCTGTCTGTCTGTCTGTCTGTCTGTCTGTCTGTCTGTCTGTCTGTCTGTCTGTCTGTCTGTCTGTCTGTCTGTCTGTCTGTCTGTCTGTCTGTCTGTCTGTCTGTCTGTCTGTCTGTCTTTGTATCAAATGAGTCACTGAAACATATTGCCCAAACACAATTATCTAATTTCCCACAGCCCTCAACGACACTACACATTCCATTGCATCACAACATCAGTTTCTCTAGTCGTCTCTAAGTCCCTGCACAACCTCGAGTACCAGTGAATTCCCAAATCCAGGTCACAGCTACTTTATTTTCCTGTATTACGTAACATTTGTCAAAATCCTTATAAATAGACACACAAAGTTTAAATGGATTACATAAACATTCTGGAGCAGGCAAGGAAAAAGAAGCAGAGAAGCGAGAGGAGGGATGCTAAGGCTGGATGTGAAGGTGAGCATGTAGGCGGGACTGGGGCTTTGCCACAGCTCAGTGTAACGGTCTGAGGAGGGTCCTATCCTGTCTGTGGGCTGGCTAATTGGCTAGCGTGGACGCTCGACACACATCTCGCATTCCCAACATGTGGCTAGCCCCTGGTCGATTCATTACCTGGAGGAGGACAAGAAAGAGGGAGAGGAGGAAGGAGGAGAGAAGCGGAGTTTGGATATCGCATGTACTCTTTGGGGTTAGTGTAAGGTATTCCACTTTGGGCTCATTCAGCTTGAGTCTGCTAGTAAAGGTCATGTTGACAACTTGAGGTTCTTTGTCAGTTGACTTGACAAGCGTTGGATGGGCATCGGTGTAATTCATGGCGTATGAAGGTGTTCTGTAGTCAGTATAATGTTTTCAAAAAAGGTCAAGTAACTAGAATGTGCTATTAAATCTAATCCTGTTCTAACCCCTGACGCCTTAGAAACTCTGGCTTCTTATGGTGGTCATAGCCTTGCTCTGTTTGATAACTACATAACTACATATGTACTGTTTTGTCTATTCCATGTCACTATGCATGGTAGATTATTACAGGCATATCAATTTAATTATGGCAGGTACAGTTTTGGGCCTAGCAACATCCCAGTCATCATAAGAGTTGTGGTAAACACAAACGTAGTAAAGCCAAGGCCTCTTAGTAATTAACACCGTCTTTGTGGCCATAATGTAGCCTCTCAGTAATTAACACTGTCTTTGTGGCCATAATGTAGCCTCTCAGTAATTAACACTGTCTTTGTGGCCATAATGTAGCCTCTCAGTAATTAACACCGTCTTTGTGGCCATAATGTAGCCTCTCAGTAATTAACACTGTCTTTGTGGCCATAATGTAGCCTCTCAGTAATTAACACTGTCTTTGTGGCCATAATGTAGCCTCTCAGTAATTAACACCGTCTTTGTGGCCATAATGTAGCCTCTCAGTAATTAACACCGTCTTTGTGGCCTTGAAAACACCAAAAAAACCTCAGTCTCTATTTCCGACGCTTAAAGAAATCCAATTAAATTAGCCCGGCCGCTTTTGTACATGCACATGGATTAGTTTGGTTTTCGATTGTTCCACTCTCCCTCTCTCCTCCTCTCTTTCCTCCTCTCTCTCTCCTCCTCTCTCTCCTCCCCTCTCTCTCCTCCTCTCTCTCCTTCCCTCTCTCTCCTCCTCTCTCTCCTTCCCTCTCTCTCCTCCTCTCTCTCCTCCTCTCTCTCTCCTTCTCTCTCTCCTTCTCTCTCTCCTCCTCTCTCTCCTCCTCTTTTTACACTCTGAATCAGCAGGTCCCTTTGGTAAACAAGGCAGAGTGATTTTGGATTTGCATATCCCCGAATAAATTATATTGCATTTGCGCGATAAGCGGCGCTGATGCCGGTCATTTTCCCCCGCATTCATGCATACTGCCATGCATTAACCCTGATCAGGAGGGACCGGTGCCAGAGTGAGAAAACTGCTACTCAGAATTCCTGTTTTCGGGGCTAGAAAAACATGAGCCTGGCCCCTAGTGGGCCCTGGGCTGCCGGCTGAGCGGATGGTTAATTCAGAGCTGATAATGATGCATGCTCCGGCGCGCCACCAAGGACAAG
Source organism: Thymallus thymallus (assembly GCA_023634145.1). Taxonomy (NCBI): domain Eukaryota; kingdom Metazoa; phylum Chordata; class Actinopteri; order Salmoniformes; family Salmonidae; genus Thymallus; species Thymallus thymallus. The sequence goes on from CM042422.1 coordinate 22,535,407, forward strand.
AATGGCAGCCGAGAGAGAGAGGGAGGTAAAAAGAGAGTGAGAGAGAGAAAGAGAGAGGAGAATAAAAAGGATGGTAGGATGAGAGAGGCAGGATGGTAGGATGAGAGAGGCAGGATGTCAGGGTGAGAGAGGAAGGATGTCAGGGTGAGAGAGGAAGGATGGTAGGGTGAGAGAGGAAGGATGTCAGGGTGAGAGAGGAAGGATGGTAGGGTGAGAGAGGAAGGATGTCAGGGTGAGAGAGGAAGGATGGTAGGGTGAGAGAGGAAGGGAGCAGGAGGAGAGAGGAAGGGAGCAGGAGGAGAGAGGAAGGGAGCAGGAGGAGAGGTACTGGAGAGGAGAGGTACTGGAGAGGAGAGGAGGAGAGGAGGAGAGGTACTGGAGAGGAGAGGAGGAGAGGTACTGGAGAGGAGAGGAGGAGAGGTACTGGAGAGGAGAGGAGGAGAGGAGGAGAGGTACTGGAGAGGAGAGGAGGAGAGGTACTGGAGAGGAGAGGAGGAGAGGTACTGGAGAGGAGAGGAGGAGAGGTACTGGAGAGGAGAGGAGGAGAGGTACTGGAGAGGAGAGGAGGAGAGGTACTGGTGAGGAGAGGAGGAGAGGTACTGGAGAGGAGAGGAGGAGAGGTACTGGAGAGGAGAGGAGGAGAGGTACTGGTGAGGAGAGGAGGAGAGGTACTGGAGAGGAGAGGAGGAGAGGTACTGGAGAGGAGAGGAGGAGAGGTACTGGAGAGGAGAGGAGGAGAGGTACTGGAGAGGAGAGGAGGAGAGGTACTGGAGAGGAGAGTTGCCACGAGTTCTCCACGGTCGAGTAGCCGGGCTGAGCAAAGCCCAGAGGAGGGCGGTCCAGTGGTTTAGGTTAAGGAGGTGTGCAGGGCTGGGGGGGATGCATTATGAACCGTGAACATGGAAGATTCATCTACAGAGCTGCTCCTTGTGTGCAATGCATGATAAATTAAGTGACCAGAAGAAAAGCATGTCCATTATGGCCACATGTGAGCTTTTTTGCCCAGTTCAGCTGAGGGCATTTTTCTCCATCTTACCTCCCTTTCGCCTAGTTCTGTAGGAGATTTAGACTGGTGGTATTTTGGCTGTGAAGAGGAAAACGGATAGAGGGCACAGCCATGAATATTCCAAATGACTAATGTTGCACAGGCATATTTTTGACATATCTGGTATCTGTAGGGAAATAAAACACTTTTAATGCAGGGGGACCATCTGTTATCTGTTGCTGGTGTTTCAGAGCACAGACGCGTGGTGTGTACTTATTCACACACACACACACACACACACACACACACACACACACACACACACACACACACACACACACACACACACACACACACACACACACACACACACACACACACACACACACACACACACACACACACACACACACACACACACACACACACACAGGCTCCAACTCCTATACAAATTGCATGCTTCTTTTTAATTCAGTGTGGTTGTCAGATGTGTTGTAAATCTCACTGGATCACCTTGAAAACACAACATGGCCAGCTTTCATTTTCAGCAGCTCTAGGAAGAAATGCCTTCTTGGTTGTGATTTAGTTATGAGTTATGACCAAGTATCTAATGCAAGCATTGTAGAAAACAGTAAACATTGCAATCTTGTGTCCATACAATGGTTTTTATATACAATATGCTGATGGCAGATTGAATGAAACCAATATCACAAGCAGGCAATCTACTCAGAGAAATAACATTGTATCCCACTGTTCAACCCAATAGAACACATGGTTCAACCCAATAGAACCCGCTGTTCAACCCAATAGAACCCACTGTTCAACCCAATAGAACACATGGTTCAACCCAATAGAACCTGCTGTTCAACCCAATAGAACACATGGTTCAACCCAATAGAACCCGCTGTTCAACCCAATAGAACACATGGTTCAACCCAATAGAACCCGCTGTTCAACCCAATAGAACACATGGTTCAACCCAATAGAACCCACTGTTCAACCCAATAGAACACATGGTTCAACCCAATAGAACCCGCTGTTCAACCCATTAGAACCCGCTGTTCAACCCATTAGAACACATGGTTCAACCCAAGAGAACACGCTGTTCAACCCATTAGAACCCGCTGTTCAACCCATTAGAACACATGGTTCAACCCAAGAGAACACGCTGTTCAACCCATTAGAACCCGCTGTTCAACCCATTAGAACACATGGTTCAACCCAATAGAACCCGCTGTTCAACCCATTAGAACACATGGTTCAACCCAAGAGAACACATGGTTCAACCCAATAGAACCCGCTGTTCAACCCATTAGAACACATGGTTCAACCCAAGAGAACACATGGTTCAACCCAATAGAACCCGCTGTTCAACCGATTAGAACACATTGTTCAACCCAGTAGAACCCGCTTTTCGACCCAATAGAACCCGCAGTTCGACCCAATAGAACACACTGTTCGACCCAGCAGAACACACTGTTCGACCCAATAGAACACACTGTTCGACCCAGCAGAACACACTGTTCGACCCAATAGAACACACTGTTCGACCCAGCAGAACACACTGTTCGACCCAGCAGAACACACTGTTCGACCCAGCAGAACACACTGTTCGACCCAATAGAACACACTGTTCAACCCAGTAGGGTAACTGACTGTATTTACTGTAGGGTAACACTGTATCTACTGTAGGGTAACTTACTGTCTACTGTAGGGTAACACTGTATCTACTGTAGGGTAACTGACTGTATATACTGTAGGGTAACTGACTGTATATACTGTAGGGTAACTTACTGTCTACTGTAGGGTAACTGACTGTATTTACTGTAGAGTAACTGACTGTATATACTGTAGGGTAACTGACTGTATTTACTGTAGGGTAACTGACTGTCTACTGTAGGGTAACTGACTGTCTACTGTAGGGTAACTGACTGTATTTACTGTAGGGTAACTGACTGTATGTACTGTAGGGTAACTGACTGTATATACTGTAGGGTAACTGACTGTATTTACTGTAGGGTAACTGACTGTCTACTGTAGGGTAACTGACTGTATGTACTGTAGGGTAACTGACTGTATATACTGTAGGGTAACTGACTGTATATACTGTAGGGTAACTGACTGTATGTACTGTAGGTTAACTAACAGTATGTACTGTAGGGTAACTGATTGCATGTACAGTAGGGTAACTGACTATGTACTGTAGGGTAACTGACTGTATATACTGTAGGGTAACTGACTGTATATACTGTAGGGTAACTGACTGTATATACTGTAGGTTAACTAACAGTATGTACTGTAGGGTAACTGATTGCATGTACAGTAGGGTAACTGACTATGTACTGTAGGGTAACTGACTGTATATACTGTAGGGTAACTGACTGTATATACTGTAGGGTAACACTGTATTTACTGTAGGGTAACTGACTGTATATACTGTAGGGTAACTGACTGTATGTACAGTAGGGTAACTGACTGTATTTACTGTAGGGTAACTGACTGTATATACTGTAGGGTAACTGACTGTATATACTGTAGGGTAACTGACTGTATATACTGTAGGGTAACTGACTGTATGCATTGTAGGGTAACTGACTGTATATACTGTAGGGTAACTGACTGTATGCATTGTAGGGTAACTGACTGTATATACTGTAGGGTAACTGACTGTATATACTGTAGGGTAACTGACTGTATATACTGTAGGGTAACTGACTGTATATACTGTAGGGTAACTGACTGTATATACTGTAGGGTAACACTGTATTTACTGTAGGGTAACTGACTGTATATACTGTAGGGTAACTGACTGTATATACTGTAGGGTAACTGACTGTATATACTGTAGGGTAACTGACTGTATGCATTGTAGGGTAACTGACTGTATATACTGTAGGGTAACTGACTGTATTTACTGTAGGGTAACTGACTGTATATACTGTAGGGTAACTGACTGTATATACTGTAGGGTAACTGACTGTATATAATATAGGGTAACTGACTGTATGCATTGTAGGGTAACTGACTGTATATACTGTAGGGTAACTGACTGTATATACTGTAGGGTAACTGACTGTATATACTGTAGGGTAACTGACTGTATATACTGTAGGGTAACTGACTGTATATACTGTAGGGTAACTGACTGTATATACTGTAGGGTAACTGACTGTATATACTGTAGGGTAACTGACTGTATTTACTGTAGGGTAACTGACTGTCTATACTGTAGGGTAACTGACTGTATATACTGTAGGGTAACACTGTATATACTGTAGGGTAACACTGTATTTACTGTAGGGTAACTGACTGTATATACTGTAGGGTAACACTGTATTTACTGTAGGGTAACTGACTGTATATACTGTAGGGTAACTGACTGTATATACTGTAGGGTAACTGACTGTATATACTGTAGGGTAACTGACTGTATATACTGTAGGGTAACTGACTGTATATACTGTAGGGTAACTGACTGTATATACTGTAGGGTAACAGACTGTATATACTGTAGGGTAACTGACTGTATATACTGTAGGGTAACTGACTGTATATACTGTAGGGTAACTGACTGTATGCATTGTAGGGTAACTGACTGTCTACTGTAGGGTAACTGACTGTCTACTGTAGGGTAACTGACTGTCTACTGTAGGGTAACTGACTGTATATACTGTAGGGTAACTGACTGTATATACTGTAGGGTAACTGACTGTATATACTGTAGGGTAACTGACTGTATTTACTGTAGGGTAACTGACTGTCTACTGTAGGGTAACTGACTGTATATACTGTAGGGTAACTGACTGTATATACTGTAGGGTAACTGACTGTATATACTGTAGGGTAACTGACTGTATATACTGTAGGGTAACTGACTGTATATACTGTAGGGTAACTGACTGTATGCATTGTAGGGTAACTGGACTATTGTCCAATAATATGAGTTATGTGAAGAACCTCGGAGTATTTTTCGATTCTGAAATGCGCTTTGATCGTCAAGTTAATAGCGTCGTGAAATCATCTTTTTTTCAGTTGAGAAAATTGGCTAAATTAAAACCCATCCTTTTATACAAGGATTTGGAGATTGTTCTGCATGCCTTTGTTTCATCCCGGTTGGACTATTGTAATGCTCTTTATCTAGGCATAAGTGAATCACTGGTTACTCGTCTTCAGTACGTTCAAAATGCTGCAGCGAGATTTTTAACAAATACCAGAAAACGAGATCACATAACACCTGTATTGATAACCCTTCACTGGCTACCTGTCAAATTTAGAATACAATACAAGGTATTAACGTTTGTTTTAAAAGCATTACATGATCGAGCTCCTGAATATATAAAGGACATGTTAATCCCATATCAGTCTCAACGTCATCTACGTTCTTCTCAGAACATGCTTTTAACCGTCCCACGATCTCGCTTGAGGCGTAGTGGAGATCGGCCCTTTTCTGTTGTGGCCCCTGCACTTTGGAATGAGTTGCCGCTATCTTTGAAATCCTTGCCAAGCATAGATACTTTTAAAAAGGACTTGAAGACTTACTTATTCCATCAAGCTTATGACGTTTGAATGGGTCTGTGAGTGATTATATGTTTGATTTAATGGTGTTATGTGTTGATGTTTATTGTAATTTCTGTGTAACTTTGGAGTTATTTATTACTCATGGACAGCACTTTGGTCCATTTTAATGGTTTTGAAAGTGCTTTATAAATAAAGTTGACTGACTGACTGACTGACTGACTGTATGTACTGTAGGGTAACACTGTATATACTGTAGGGTAACTGACTGTATGTACTGTAGGGTAACTGACTATGTACTGTAGGGTAACTGACTGTATATACTTTAGGGTAACTGACTGTATGTACTGTTCAACCCAATAGAACACATTGTTCAACCCAAGAGAACCCGCTGTTCAACCCAATAGAACCCGCTGTTCAACCCAATTGAACACGCTGTTCAACCCAATAGAACCCGCTGTTCAACCCAATAGAACCCGCTGTTTAACCCAATAGAACCCGCTGTTCAACCCAATTGAACACGCTGTTCAACCCAATAGAACACGAGATTTCACCCCATGCTTCCTGAAGCACCTCCCACAAGTTGGATTGGCTTGATGAGCACTTCTTACGTACCATACGGTCAAGCTGCTCCCACAACAGCTCAATAGGGTTGAGATCCGGTGACTGTGCTGGACACTCCATTATAGACAATACCAGCTGACTGCTTCTTAAATAGTTCTTGCATAGTTTGGAGCTGTGCTTTGGGTCATTGTCCTGTTGTAGGAGGAAATTGGCTCCAATTAAGCGCCGTCCACAGGGTATGTCATGGCGTTGCAAAATTGAGTGATAGCCTTCTTTCTTCAAGAACCCTTTTACCCTGTACTGTACAAATCTCCCACTTTACCACCACCAAAGCACTCCTCTTTCTATTCTGGTTAGAGACAGTTTGCACTGTTCTGTGAAGGGCGTAGTACACAGCGTTGTACGAGATCTTCAGTTTCTTGGCAATTTCTCGCATGGAATAGCCTTCATTTCTCAGAAGAATAGACTGACGAGTTTCAGAAGACAGTTCTTTGTTTCTTGCCATTTTGAGCCTGTAATCGAACCCACAAATGCTGATGCTCCAGATACTCAACTAGTCTAAAGAAGGCCAGTTTTATTGCTTCTTTAATCAGCACAACAGTTTTCAGCTGTGCTAACAGAATTGCAAAAGGGTTTTCTAATGATCAATTAGCCTTTTTAAAATGTAAACTTGGATTAGCTAACACAACGTGTCATTGGAACACAGGAGTGATGGTTGCTGATAATGGGCCTCTGTACGCCTATGTAGATATCTCATAAAAATCAATTTGATGTTATTTTAATAGACAACAAATTTGCTTTTCTTTTAAAAACATGGAAATGTGTAAGTGACCACAAACTTTTGAACGGTAGTGTGTGTGTATATATATATATATATATATTATACTGTATATACAGTAGTGTATGTGGTGCCAAAGGGACAATAGAAACATATATTTAAAAAATGGCCACTCTATCACATACTCTACATGTCTTTATGGCCACTATCACACACTCTACATGTCTTTATGGCCACTATCACACACTCTACATGTCTTTATGGCCACTATCACATCCTCTACATGTCTTTATGGCCACTATCACATACTCTACATGTCTTTATGGCCACTATCACACACTCTACATGTCTTTATGGCCACTATCACATACTCTACATGTCTTTATGGCCACTATCACATACTCTACATGTCTTTATGGCCACTCTATCACACACTCTACATGTCTTTATGGCCACTATCACACACTCTACATGTCTTTATGGCCACTATCACACACTCTACATGTCTTTATGGCCACTATCACACACTCTACATGTCTTTATGGCCACTATCACACACTCTACATGTCTTTATGGCCACTCTATCACACACTCTACATGTCTTTATGGCCACTATCACACACTCTACATGTCTTTATGGCCACTATCACACACTCTACATGTCTTTATGGCCACTCTATCACACACTCTACATGTCTTTATGGCCACTATCACACACTCTACATGTCTTTATGGCCACTATCACACACTCTACATGTCTTTATGGCCACTCTATCACATACTCTACATGTCTTTATGGCCACTATCACACACTCTACATGTCTTTATGGCCACTATCACACACTCTACATGTCTTTATGGCCACTATCACACACTCTACATGTCTTTATGGCCACTCTATCACACACTCTACATGTCTTTATGGCCACTATCACACACTCTACATGTCTTTATGGCCACTCTATCACACACTCTACATGTCTTTATGGCCACTATCACACACTCTACATGTCTTTATGGCCACTATCACACACTCTACATGTCTTTATGGCCACTCTATCACATACTCTACATGTCTTTATGGCCACTCTATCACACACTCTACATGTCTTTATGGCCACTATCACACACTCTACATGTCTTTATGGCCACTATCACACACTCTACATGTCTTTATGGCCACTATCACACACTCTACATGTCTTTATGGCCACTATCACACACTCTACATGTCTTTATGGCCACTCTATCACACACTCTACATGTCTTTATGGCCACTATCACACACTCTACATGTCTTTATGGCCACTATCACACACTCTACATGTCTTTATGGCCACTCTATCACATACTCTACATGTCTTTATGGCCACTATCACACACTCTACATGTCTTTATGGCCACTATCACACACTCTACATGTCTTTATGGCCACTATCACATACTCTACATGTCTTTATGGCCACTATCACACACTCTACATGTCTTTATGGCCACTATCACACACTCTACATGTCTTTATGGCCACTCTATCACATACTCTACATGTCTTTATGGCCACTATCACATACTCTACATGTCTTTATGGCCACTATCACACACTCTACATGTCTTTATGGCCACTATCACATACTCTACATGTCTTTATGGCCACTATCACACACTCTACATGTCTTTATGGCCACTATCACACACTCTACATGTCTTTATGGCCACTATCACATACTCTACATGTCTTTATGGCCACTCTATCACACACTCTACATGTCTTTATGGCCACTCTATCACACACTCTACATGTCTTTATGGCCACTATCACACACTCTACATGTCTTTATGGCCACTATCACACACTCTACATGTCTTTATGGCCACTATCACACACTCTACATGTCTTTATGGCCACTCTATCACATACTCTACATGTCTTTATGGCCACTATCACACACTCTACATGTCTTTATGGCCACTATCACATACTCTACATGTCTTTATGGCCACTATCACACACTCTACATGTCTTTATGGCCACTATCACACACTCTACATGTCTTTATGGCCACTATCACACACTCTACATGTCTTTATGGCCACTATCACATACTCTACATGTCTTTATGGCCACTATCACACACTCTACATGTCTTTATGGCCACTATCACACACTCTACATGTCTTTATGGCCACTATCACACACTCTACATGTCTTTATGGCCACTCTATCACATACTCTACATGTCTTTATGGCCACTCTATCACATACTCTACATGTCTTTATGGCCACTCTATCACACACTCTACATGTCTTTATGGCCACTATCACACACTCTACATGTCTTTATGGCCACTATCACACACTCTACATGTCTTTATGGCCACTCTATCACATACTCTACATGTCTTTATGGCCACTATCACACACTCTACATGTCTTTATGGCCACTCTATCACATACTCTACATGTCTTTATGGCCACTCTATCACATACTCTACATGTCTTTATGGCCACTCTATCACACACTCTACATGTCTTTATGGCCACTATCACACACTCTACATGTCTTTATGGCCACTATCACACACTCTACATGTCTTTATGGCCACTATCACACACTCTACATGTCTTTATGGCCACTCTATCACACACTCTACATGTCTTTATGGCCACTATCACACACTCTACATGTCTTTATGGCCACTATCACACACTCTACATGTCTTTATGGCCACTCTATCACATACTCTACATGTCTTTATGGCCACTATCACACACTCTACATGTCTTTATGGCCACTATCACACACTCTACATGTCTTTATGGCCACTATCACACACTCTACATGTCTTTATGGCCACTATCACACACTCTACATGTCTTTATGGCCACTATCACATACTCTACATGTCTTTATGGCCACTCTATCACACACTCTACATGTCTTTATGGCCACTCTATCACATACTCTACATGTCTTTATGGCCACTATCACACACTCTACATGTCTTTATGGCCACTATCACACACTCTACATGTCTTTATGGCCACTATCACACACTCTACATGTCTTTATGGCCACTATCACACACTCTACATGTCTTTATGGCCACTATCACACACTCTACATGTCTTTATGGCCACTCTATCACATACTCTACATGTCTTTATGGCCACTATCACACACTCTACATGTCTTTATGGCCACTATCACACACTCTACATGTCTTTATGGCCACTATCACATACTCTACATGTCTTTATGGCCACTATCACACACTCTACATGTCTTTATGGCCACTATCACACACTCTACATGTCTTTATGGCCACTATCACACACTCTACATGTCTTTATGGCCACTCTATCACATACTCTACATGTCTTTATGGCCACTCTATCACATACTCTACATGTCTTTATGGCCACTCTATCACACACTCTACATGTCTTTATGGCCACTATCACACACTCTACATGTCTTTATGGCCACTATCACACACTCTACATGTCTTTATGGCCACTCTATCACATACTCTACATGTCTTTATGGCCACTATCACACACTCTACATGTCTTTATGGCCACTATCACATACTCTACATGTCTTTATGGCCACTATCACACACTCTACATGTCTTTATGGCCACTATCACACACTCTACATGTCTTTATGGCCACTATCACACACTCTACATGTCTTTATGGCCACTATCACACACTCTACATGTCTTTATGGCCACTATCACATACTCTACATGTCTTTATGGCCACTATCACACACTCTACATGTCTTTATGGCCACTATCACACACTCTACATGTCTTTATGGCCACTATCACACACTCTACATGTCTTTATGGCCACTCTATCACATACTCTACATGTCTTTATGGCCACTCTATCACATACTCTACATGTCTTTATGGCCACTATCACACACTCTACATGTCTTTATGGCCACTATCACACACTCTACATGTCTTTATGGCCACTATCACACACTCTACATGTCTTTATGGCCACTATCACACACTCTACATGTCTTTATGGCCACTCTATCACACACTCTACATGTCTTTATGGCCACTATCACACACTCTACATGTCTTTATGGCCACTATCACACACTCTACATGTCTTTATGGCCACTCTATCACATACTCTACATGTCTTTATGGCCACTATCACACACTCTACATGTCTTTATGGCCACTATCACACACTCTACATGTCTTTATGGCCACTATCACACACTCTACATGTCTTTATGGCCACTATCACACACTCTACATGTCTTTATGGCCACTATCACACACTCTACATGTCTTTATGGCCACTCTATCACATACTCTACATGTCTTTATGGCCACTATCACATACTCTACATGTCTTTATGGCCACTATCACACACTCTACATGTCTTTATGGCCACTATCACATACTCTACATGTCTTTATGGCCACTATCACACACTCTACATGTCTTTATGGCCACTATCACACACTCTACATGTCTTTATGGCCACTATCACATACTCTACATGTCTTTATGGCCACTCTATCACACACTCTACATGTCTTTATGGCCACTCTATCACACACTCTACATGTCTTTATGGCCACTATCACACACTCTACATGTCTTTATGGCCACTATCACACACTCTACATGTCTTTATGGCCACTATCACATACTCTACATGTCTTTATGGCCACTATCACACACTCTACATGTCTTTATGGCCACTATCACATACTCTACATGTCTTTATGGCCACTATCACACACTCTACATGTCTTTATGGCCACTATCACACACTCTACATGTCTTTATGGCCACTATCACATACTCTACATGTCTTTATGGCCACTCTATCACACACTCTACATGTCTTTATGGCCACTATCACATACTCTACATGTCTTTATGGCCACTATCACACACTCTACATGTCTTTATGGCCACTCTATCACACACTCTACATGTCTTTATGGCCACTATCACACACTCTACATGTCTTTATGGCCACTATCACACACTCTACATGTCTTTATGGCCACTATCACACACTCTACATGTCTTTATGGCCACTATCACATACTCTACATGTCTTTATGGCCACTCTATCACACACTCTACATGTCTTTTGATAAAAAAAAAGAGGGTGTTTTTTTATTCTGAATATCAACACACATACACACACACACATATACACACATACAGTGGGGAGAACAAGTATTTGATACACTGCCGATTTTGCAGGTTTTCCTACTTACAAAGCATGTAGAGGTCTGTAATTTTTATCATAGGTACACTTCAACTGTGAGAGACGGAATCTAAAACAAAAATACAGAAAATCACATTGTATGATTTTTAAATAATTAATTTGCATTTTATTGCATGACATAAGTATTTGATCACCTACCAACCAGTAAGAATTCCGGCTCTCACAGACCTGTTAGTTTTTCTTTAAGAAGCCCTCCTGTTCTCCACTCATTACCTGTATTAACTGCACCTGTTTGAACTCGTTACCTGTATAAAAGACACCTGTCCACACACTCAATCAAACAGACTCCAACCGCTCCACAATGGCCAAGACCAGAGAGCTGTGTAAGGACATCAGGGATAAAATTGTAGACCTGCACAAGGCTGGGATGGGCTACAGGACAATAGGCAAGCAGCTTGGTGAGAAGGCAACAACTGTTGGCGCAATTATTAGAAAATGGAAGAAGTTCAAGATGACGGTCAATCTCCCTCGGTCTGGGGCACCATGCAAGATCTCACCTCGTTGGGCATCAATGATCATGAGGAAGGTGAGGGATCAGCCCAGAACTACACAGCAGGACCTGGTCAATGACCTGAAGGGAGCTGGGACCACAGTCTCAAAGAAAACCATTAGTTTTACTTAAAAATCATACAATGTGATTTTCTGGATTCCGTCACTCACAGTTGAAGAGTACCTATGATAAAAATTACAGACTTCTACATGCTTTGTAAGTGGGAAAAACTGCAAAATCGGCAGTGTATCAAATACTTGTTCTCCCCACTGTACACACACACACACACACACACAAGATTAGTCATTCTGGATCTGATGCACGATCTGCGGAGCATGATGGTCTGGTATGATGTAAAGGATGGAGGGGGTTTTGGTGATGGTGTAGGGGGGAGGTGAAGTGTACTGACTTACCGCTCACGGCGGCCTTGATGTCGGGGTCTTCATCTGCCAGACTGCCTGGCACACCATGTCTCCCTTTGATCTACGGACACGTAATGGAAGGAGAGAGGGAAGATACAACAAGGTGAAAGATATATCCTGAAAGGACCTTGGGTATCTCCTGCATTCATGTATGAAGCAGGAAGTGTGTGACGGGTTGAAGTGACAGAGTCATTGGTTTGTTGCAGCTACATAGCTGTGTGGAGGCTCTCAATAGACAGTCAGAGGCAAGACGCCATGCTGGGGTTCTGTGGCTGTTTTGGCCAATTTTATGTACCATGAAGCAAGCGTTCATTCAGAAAATGTGTCAAATCAAATTCAACCTTCACTTTGGGGGTGAATTATTAGACTCTATAATACACTCTATGAGAGGCTAAACATCAGTGTAGCATGTGTAGTATACTGAAATACAGCACTAGAATATCAAAATATTGACATATTTATCTCCAGTTTGAGAGGTCACAATCATGCTTTGTGTATTTACTGCTGTGTAGATGTATTTTGTTGATGCTTACGGGCATTTCCAGAAAACATTTGTATACCGTAGTGATATTAAATATGTGCAGTTCAAAGCATTTGTTTTTTGTGGAGCACCATTGATGCTTAACTAGAGTAAACATGTCATGAATACACCAGGGACAATGGAATATAGGTCTGGTTTGATGATGTTGTGTTCCTACCACTGAGAGACAGTGTCTTAGCTCGCCCTTTGAGTGAGAGACATTGCCAATTGGATTGTGGATCACTTTCTCTGAGGAGACTGAACACCTGTTAACGATCACACGAACACTGGTTCCATTGGATAAGGTGTCGCTGATAGAAACACAGGGTTCTTGAGACTGAGGAGAATAAGAGGGAAATTAGCCCAAAAATGTTTTTACCTGATTAAACATGATGTGGAATGTTTAATTCCAAACAAAGGTGCAGTATTAATATTTATGTTATGTTTGTGAAATTGACAATTTTGTTACTCAAATATATTGTAAGACTAAAGAGAACATCCTCTTCGAATGAAGAGTACACCGAAGTTTGACCACAAGCTTCGTCTTTGTCGTCGCACAGTCAAACTCCATTTCATTCACCTATCACATGTTCAGTACAAAGATTGTCCAACTAGCTTTATGACTGTTATTCAAGCCCTTGTGGCGAGGACTTCAACTCAAAAGAAGTACAAAACGAGTTCGAACAGCCAGACATGCTTCCTGAAATCAACCAGTACATGAAAATACAATAGGGGCTGAACTATCAACTACAGTAGTGGCTGAACTACAGTGGCTTGCCAAAGTATTCAGCCCTCTTGGCATTTTTCCTATTTTGTTGCCTTACAACCTGGAATTAAAATTGATTTTTGGAGGGTTTTATTATTTGATTTACACAACATGCCGACCACTTTGAAGATGCTAAATCTTTTTTATTGTAAAACAAACAAGAAATAAGAGTGCATAAATATTCACCCCCCCAAAGTCAATACTTTGTAGATCCACCCTTTGCAGCAATTACAGCTGCAAGTCTCTTGGGGTCTGTCTCTATCAGCTTGGCACATCTAGCCACTGGGATTTTTGCCCATTCTTCAAGGGAAAACTGCTCCAGCTCCTTCAAGTTGGATGGGTTCCTCTGGTGTACAGCAATCGTTAAGTCATACCACAGATTCTCAATTGGATTGAGGTCTGGGCTTTGACTAGGCCATTCCAAGACATTTAAATGTTTCCCCTTAAACCACTCAAGTGTTGCTTTAGCAATATACTTAAAGGTCATTGTCCTGCTGGAAGGTGAACCTCCGTCCCAGTCTCAAATCTCTGGAAGACTGAAACAGGTTTCCCTCAAGAATTTCCCTGTATTTAGCGCCATCCATCATTCCTTCAACTCTGACCAGTTTCCCAGTCCCTGCCGATGAAAAACATCCCCACAGCATGATACTGCCACCACCATACTTCACTGTGGAGACGATGTTCTCGGGGTGATGAGAGGTGTTGGGTTTGCGCCAGACATAGCGTTTTCCTTGATGGCCAAAAAGCTCAATTTTAGTCTCATCTGACCAGAGTACCTTTTCCATATGTTTGGGGAGTCTCCCACGTGCCTTTTAGCGAACACCAAACGTGTTTGCTTATTTTTTTCTTTAAGCAATGGCTTTTTTCTGGCCACTCTTCCGTAAAGCCCAGCTCTGTGGAGTGTACGGCTTAAAGTGGTCCTATAGACAGATACTCCAATCTCCCCTGTGGAGCTTTGCAGCTCCTTCAGGGTTATCTTTGGTCTCTTTGTTGCCTCTCTGATTAATGCCCTCCTTGCCTGGTCCGTGAGTTCTGGTGGGCGGCCCTCTCTT
Source organism: Thymallus thymallus (assembly GCA_023634145.1). NCBI lineage: Eukaryota > Metazoa > Chordata > Actinopteri > Salmoniformes > Salmonidae > Thymallus > Thymallus thymallus. Next base: position 22,550,784 of record CM042422.1, read on the forward strand.
GGCAGGTTTGTTGTGGTGCCATATTCTTTCCATGTTTTAATAATGGATGTAATGGTGCTCTGTGGGATGTTCAAAGTTTCTGATATTTTTTTATAACCCAACCCTGATCTGTACTTCTCCACAACGTTGTCCCTGACCTGTTTGGAGAGCTCCTTGGTCTTCATGGTGCCGCTTGCATGGTGGTGCCCCTTGCTTGGTGGTGTTGCAGACTCTGGGGCCTTTCAGAACAGGTGTATATATACTGAGATCATGTGACAGATCATGTGACACTTAGATTGCACACAGGTGGACTTTATTTAACTAATTATGTGACTTCTGAAGGTAATTGGTTGTACCAGATCAACTATAAACTACAGTAGGGGCTGAACTATAAACTACAGTAGGGAACTATAAATTACAGTAAAGAACAATAAACTACAGTAGGGGCTGAACTATAAACTACAGTAGGGAACAATAAACTACACTAAAGAACTATAAACTACACTAAAGAACTATAAACTACAATAGGGGCTGAACTATAAACTACAGTAGGGAACAATAAACTACAGTAGGGGCTGAACTATAAACTACAGTAGGGAACAATAAACTACAGTAAAGAACTATAAACTACAGTAGGGGCTGAACTATAAACTACAGTAGGGAACAATAAACTACAGTAAAGAACTATAAACTACAATAGGGGCTGAACTATAAACTACAGTAGGGAACAATAAACTACAGTAAAGAACTATAAACTACAATAGGGGCTGAACTATAAACTACAGTAGGGAACAATAAACTACAGTAGGGAACTATAAACTACAGTAGGGGCTGAACTATAAACTACAGTAGGGGCTGAACTATAAACTACAGTAAAGAACTATAAACTACAGTAGGGGCTGAACTATAAACTACAGTAGGGAATGAACTATAAACTACAGTAGGGAACTATAAACTACAGTAGGGGCTGAACTATAAACTACAGTAGGGGCTGAACTATAAACTATAGTAGGGGCTGAACTATAAACTACAGTAGGGAACTATAAACTACAGTAGGGGATGAACTATAAAATACAGTAGGGAACAATAAACTACAGTAAAGAACTATAAACTACAGTAGGGGCTGAACTATAAACTACAGTAGGGGCTGAACTATAAACTACAGTAGGGACTGAACTATAAACTGCAGTAGGGGCTGAACTATAAACTACAGTAGGGGCTAAACTATAAACTACAGCAGGGAATGAACTATAAACTACAGTAGGGGCTGAACTATAAACTACAGCAGGGACTGAACTATAAACTACAGTAGGGGCTGAACTATAAACTACAGTAGGGGCTGAACTATAAACTACAGTAGGGGCTGAACTATAAACTACAGTAGGGAACTATAAACTACAGTAGGGACTGAACTATAAACTACAGTAGGGACTGAACTATAAACTACAGTAGGGAACTATAAACTACAGTAGGGAACTATAAACTACAGTAGGGACTGAACTATAAACTACAGTAGGGACTGAACTATAAACTACAGTAGGGACTGAACTATAAACTACAGTAGGGAACTATAAACTACAGTAGGGACTGAACTATAAACTACAGTAGGGACTGAACTATAAACTACAGTAGGGACTGAACTATAAACTACAGTAGGGGCTGAACTATAATCTACAATAGGGGCTGAACTATAAACTACAGTAGGGAACAATACACTACAGTAGGGACCTATAAACTACAGTAGGGGCTGAACTATAAACTACAGTAGGGGCTGAACTATAAACTACAGTAGGGGCTGAACTATAAACTACAGTAGGGACTGAACTATAAACTACCGTAGGGACTGAACTATAAACTACAGTAGGGGCTGAACTATAAACTACAGTAGGAACTATAAACTACAGTAGGGGCTGAACTATAAACTACAGTAGGGGCTGAACTATAAAGTACAGTAGGGGCTGAACTATAAACTACAGTAGGGGCTGAACTATAAACTACAGTAGGGAACTATAAACTACAGTAGGGAACTATAAACTACAGTAGGGACTGAACTATAAACTACAGTAGGGACTGAACTATAAACTACAGTAGGGAACTATAAACTACAGTAGGGAACTATAAACTACAGTAGGGACTGAACTATAAACTACAGTAGGGACTGAACTATAAACTACAGTAGGGACTGAACTATAAACTACAGTAGGGGCTGAACTATAATCTACAATAGGGGCTGAACTATAAACTACAGTAGGGAACAATACACTACAGTAGGGACCTATAAACTACAGTAGGGGCTGAACTATAAACTACAGTAGGGGCTGAACTATAAACTACAGTAGGGGCTGAACTATAAACTACAGTAGGGACTGAACTATAAACTACCGTAGGGACTGAACTATAAACTACAGTAGTGGCTGAACTATAAACTACAGTAGGAACTATAAACTACAGTAGGGGCTGATCTATAAACTACAGTAGGGGCTGAACTATAAACTACAGTAGGGGCTGAACTATAAAGTACAGTAGGGGCTGAACTATAAACTACAGTAGGGGCTGAACTATAAACTACAGTAGGGAACTATAAACTACAGTAGGGGCTGAACTATAAACTACAGTAGGGGCTGAACTATAAAGTACAGTAGGGGCTGAACTATAAACTACAGTAGGGGCTGAACTATAAACTACAGTAGGGAACTATAAACTACAGTAGGGGCTGAACTATAAACTACAGTAGGGGCTGAACTATAAAGTACAGTAGGGGCTGAACTATAAACTACAGTAGGGGCTGAACTATAAAGTACAGTAGGGGCTAAACTATAAACTACAGTAGGGGCCTTTGAAGGTTCTGTCTCTTCCCAGACTGCCAGTGTGTTTTACTCTTTGGATATTCAATGGGGCAGTCAGGGCCCGGTAAATGAAAAGGGAAAATAAACTGTAAAGCATTCATTAATTGACAGATATTTCCCTGTTTATTATTATCAAACAGACTTCATTTGGTTCCCTACCCACAGTGTTGACTTCAGGGACTTATAAATACAGCTCTAATCAAAATAAATAGCTAAAAGCTCGGTGGGAGTTGAGGGCGATTCACATTTACATAAATAGCTGCCCGCATGCACTGACTGATGTCCAAATTCGACTGAGAATATCAACTAATTCTTTTTTAATAATAATAAATCCCCACGTAAATTCCTATTTGTCAGACCTGGTGAGTGACATGGGCCTCCTTCTGACAGCCACTGTGAGGACACGGGCCTCCTTCTGACAGCTGACTTTGAGTGACATGGGCCTCCTTCTGACAGCTGACTGTGAGTGACACAGGCCTCCTTCTGACAGCCGACATAGTGACATGGGCCTCCTTCTGACAGCTGCCTGAAAGTGACATAGGCCTCCTTCTGACAGCTGACTGTGAGTTACATGGGCCTCCTTCTGACAGCTGACTGTGAGTGACATGGGCCTCCTTCTGACAGCTGCCTGTGAGTTACATGGGCCTCCTTCTGACAGCTGACTGTGAGTGACATGGGCCTCCTTCTGACAGCTGCCTGTGAGTAACATGGGCCTCCTTCTGACAGCGAGATGTATTACATTTCCTCAGCAGTAGGCTGTGTGTATCCAACTCCTCATAGTCCTCTGTTGTTCTTGCTGTTCTGACGAGCTGTTCCATCGTAATGGGGTAGTGATTTCAGGCTCAGGGCCTCCTGGCTCTTTGGTTGCAGGTCAGTGAGGTTGGCAAGAGAATGGTTGTGATGGATATGTCAGTGCAATGTAGACCTTTACTCTTCTGGGGATCGAACAGAATGAGGATCTCCAAATCCCAGACATTCTGTAGAGTTATTTGTTACACTGTAGTATTCACTATAGTGTTTTCTGCATACTCAGGGCTCTACAGTGTGTAGTATAGTATTCTACAGTATACTCAGGTCTCTACAGTGTGTAGTATAGTATTCTACAATATACTCAGGGCTCTACAGTGTGTTGTATAGTATTCTACAGTATACTCAGAGCTCTACAGTGTGTAGTATAGTATTCTACAGTATACTCATGGCTCTACAGTGTGTAGTATAGTATTCTACAGTATACTCAGGGCTCTACAGTGTGTTGTATAGTATTCTACAGTATACTCAGGGCTCTACAGTGTGTAGTATAGTATTCTACAGTATACTCAGGTCTCTACAGTGTGTAGTATAGTATTCTACAATATACTCAGGGCTCTACAGTGTGTTGTATAGTATTCTACAGTATACTCAGAGCTCTACAGTGTGTAGTATAGTATTCTACAGTATACTCATGGCTCTACAGTGTGTAGTATAGTATTCTACAGTATACTCAGGGCTCTACAGTGTGTTGTATAGTATTCTACAGTATACTCAGGGCTCTACAGTGTGTAGTATAGTATTCTACATTATACTCAGGGCTCTACAGTGTGTTGTATAGTATTCTACAGTATACTCAGGGCTCTACAGTGTGTAGTATAGTATTCTACAGTATACTCATGGCTCTACAGTGTGTAGTATAGTATTCTACAGTATACTCAGGGCTCTACAGTGTGTTGTATAGTATTCTACAGTATACTCAGGGCTCTACAGTGTGTTGTATAGTATTCTACAGTATACTCAGGGCTCTACAGTGTGTAGTATAGTATTCTACAGTATACTCAGGGCTCTACAGTGTGTAGTATAGAATTCTACAGTATACTCAGGGCTCTACAGTGTGTAGTATAGTATTCTACAGTATACTCAGGGCTCTACAGTGTGTAGTATAGTAATCTACAGTATACTCAGGGCTCTACAGTGTGTAGTATAGTAATCTACAGTATACTCAGGGCTCTACAGTGTGTAGTATAGTAATCTACAGTATACTCTGGGCTCTACAGTGTGTAGTATAGTATTCTACAGTATACTCAGGGCTCTACAGTGTGTAGTATAGTATTCTACAGTATACTCAGGGCTCTACAGTGTGTAGTATAGTATTCTACAGTATACTCAGGGCTCTACAGTGTGTAGTATAGTATTCTACAGTATACTCAGGGCTCTACAGTGTGTAGTATAGTATTCTACAGTATACTCAGGGCTCTACAGTGTGTAGTATAGTATTCTACAGTATACTCAGGGCTCTACAGTGTGTAGTATAGTATTCTACAGTATACTCAGGGCTCTACAGTGTGAGGTATAGTATTCTACAGTATACTCAGAGCTCCTAAATATTTTTCTGTGCGACCTGGAACACCAGTGTGCCTAGAAAAAACATGATGGAGATAATAGTTGTTGTAATAATTAGGCTTCACTACACCGTTGTTTCTGTGTGCGCTAAAGAAAAAACAAGCACATATTCGTTATCATCATGGTCGTACCATTACTACAGCGAAACAGTTTTTAGCCCAAACTGTTATAATTATATGAGACCCATTGTACCGGCGCAATGTGTTTCTCTTCCGATAGCAGAATGGCAGGCCGCATTTTACACAAACCATGTTGCGGTCCGTTCTAAAACTACTTGCAAGATCAAAAAAATTAAAAAGTTTTACACCTTGTTCAGTCATGTTGCCTCATTAGCTAGCTAGCTAACAACCTGGTAACTTTAGTAGTAGCCTATATACGAACATTTGGGGGCACAGTAGATGCAAAGTAGCTAAAAAGTAATAAGTAGTTGAAAAGTTGTACGTGATGAGATTTGCGGTATACACCCATCCATCCACCCTACTTTCATTTTTGCTTTAAGTAACCATCTGTCTTATGTAACCATACAAAACGTAACATATCACACACATTTTAGTTTCCGGATTTATATTTACTATGTTACGTCTTGCCTATGAGACTAGGCTGGAAAGATTTACATTTACTATGTTACGTCTTGCCTATGAGACCAGGCTGGACAGAAAGGAAAAGGGATGGCTTCTTCATGTCAGGGTTTGGTTAGACATGCCCATAGACATCTCTAGGGCTGACAGGTTTAGGAGGTTGGTTAAGTAGTCTAGCAGACTCTACGTGGTGTAATTAGTGTTGGTCCCCAGTTAGAGGCAGCTGTATTGCGTTGTCTCTAATTGGGGATCCTACTTAGTGCGTTCCCTTTTCCACCTGTGTGTGGATCATTGTTTGTATGTTAGTTTCCATTGTGTGAGCCGACGCGTACGTTACGGGCTGCTGTATTCTGTTGTTGTTTTCTCCGTTCACATTCTAATAAACATGTTGATCGCGCCTTGCTCCTTCATCTCCTCAATCCGAGACACTTCAGGAGATCAATGTTCATAGCAATGAACGGATGACTGATCTCTTGCATGTTGTCACGCACAAACTTGATGTTCTTTTCTATGTAATTCATCTCAACAGGAAATAGTGCTTTTCACAATGTGGGAAAAAATATATAAATTTGAAGTCTGAACTTTACATACACCTTAACCAAATACATTTAAACTCAGTTTTTCACAATTCCTGACATTTAATCCTAGTCAAAATTCCCTGTCTTAAGTCAGTAAAGATCACCACTTTTTTTTTTAAGAATGTGAAATGTCAGAATAATAGTAGAGAGAATGATTTATGTCAGCTTTTATCTCTTTCATCATATTCCCTGTGGGTCAGAAGTTGGGTGAATTTTGGCCCATTCCTCTTGACAGAACTGGTGTAACTGAGTCAGGTTTGTAGGCCTCCTTGCTCGCACACGCTTTTTCAGTTCTGCCCACAAATGTTCTATAGGATTGAGGTCATGGCTTTGTGATGGCCACTCCAATACCTTGACTTTGTTGTCCTTAAGCCATTCTGCCACAACTTTGGAAGTATGCTTGGGGTCATTGTCCATTTGGAAGACCCATTAGCGACCAAACTTTCACTTCCTGACTGTCTTGAGATGTTGCTTCAATATATCCACATAATTTTCCTTCCTCATGATGCCATATATTTTGTGAAGTGCACCAGTCCCTCCTGCAGCAAAGCACCCCCACAACATGATGCTGCCACCTCCGTGCTTCACGGTTGGGATGGTGTTCTTCGGCTTGCAAGCCTCCCCCTTTCTCCTCCAAACATAACGATGGTCATTATGGCCAAACAGTTCTATTTTTGTTTCATCAGACCAGAGGACATTTCTCCAAAAAGTACGATCTTTGTCACCATGTGCAGTTGCAAACCGTAGTCTGTCTTTTTTATGGCGGTTTTGGAGAGGTGGCTTCTTCCTTGCTGAGCGGCCTTTCAGGTTATGTTGATATAGGACTTGTTTTACTGTGGATATAGATACTTTTGTACCCGTTTCCTCCAGCATGTTCACAGGGTCCTTTGCTGTTGTTCTTGGATTGATTTTCTCACCAAAGTACGTTCATCTCTAGGAGACAGAACGCGTCTCCTTCCTGAGCAGTATGACGGCTGCGTGGTCCCATGGTGTTTATACTTGCGTACTATTGTTTGTACAGATGAACAGATAGGCCTTGAAATACATCCACTGCTACACCTCCATTTGACTCAACTGATGTCAATTAGCCTATCAGAAGCTTCTAAAGGCATGACACCATTTTCTGGAATTTTCCAAGCTGTTTAAAGGCACAGTCAACTTAGTGTATGAAAACTTCTGACTTCATCTGTATATCTCAATGCTCCTACATTTTATGTTCAGCTCGTAACTTTTATAAGTTATTCCCAGAACCACACCAGGTTGTCACTCCCTGTGTGATTCACCTGATAGGAGCAAGTGAGAACTGCTTCACAGCACATCTTTTTTTAATGACCAAAGCGAAAGAAAGCTGGTTTTGTATTTGAGGTTTCTGATGGTTTTTCATATAATTTAAACATTTCCCATCCATTGATTCAAGGCTATCTAGTGTGGTGGCACAAAAACCATTCACTACACCATTAAAAAGGGGTACTGCGAGCTTCTTGCAATTAGCTCAATGACTGGAAGTTAGCGCAAGTCTACTGGTAAACTAGCATACGCTACCGTACCTGTAATTGCACTAATGATAGTTAGCATTGGCTCACGAAACTAACTCTAACTTCCTTCATACTGCACACAGAGAAATAAATAATAGTATCCATTAGTATCCAGCAGCTACTGGGGATCCTAATAGAAAGTAAAGTAGCAATACGAAGGGCTATGAAGGGCACCTCTGGTGTGAAAACTGTTTACAGCTAACTGAGTTTAAAGAAAATGACACTTAATTTCTATGAATCACTTCTTAAGTGAGATATAGTATTGTATGCCTTTTAAATGGTGTGTGTGTGTGTGTGTGTGTGTGTGTGTGTGTGTGTGTGTGTGTGTGTGTGAGAGCCAATAAGAGCAGCAGTTTCAGCAACGTCCTTCCTTAGCGTCCGAAGGTACAGAGTGATGGGCAGGGCGGTAGATTTATACCCTGTTCTTAATTAATTTCATTGTTTTTAATAGAAGTAAAACGCAGTGAAGAAAGATGCACACATTGGCATCCTCTGCTGCTGAGGAAGGAAGGGTTTTCTGGGAAAGCAGATTGAATTAGAGGAGGAAGCCAACACACTAATTTATGTATGTCTCCTCTTTCTACGTGAACCACAGTGGAGCTTCTCGGGGGGAAAAAGTCCTTCAACTTAGTTTGCTCTTGCTTCTTTCAGAAGACGTTCGTCCGTCATTTCAAATTCTGCTTCTAATGTCAGTCATTAAGGCAGCATGAACTTTCAATTATATTGTGTAAGTGAGTAACACACAAAAACCTTTATTGTTAAAAACAAAACAGAGACCCCGATGAGGAGGAGGAGGAGGAGGTGATGTGTGACAAAGTCAAGTTGGTCCAGCTGGTTACCCAGAAACCCTTTCCTGCTGGTCAGCTCAGGCAACAAACTACACTCCAAACTCCCCAACATAATCCAGTTTCTAAAGAAGCATAGCACAGAACAGAATAGAATACCTACAACAAAGATTTGCTGACGTCGATGTACTTCTATCCAGGACATGGCATCCTGGTGAGCTGGACTGATGTTATCAGGGATCCTCTGGAATGACCTTTGATTCATATAGTAGTGTGGTAGCACTTACAGGGGGAATAGCTGAAGCAGGGTTTGAACCAGCAACCTTATGGTTACGGGGCGAGTGCGCTAACACCTATGCTTTAGCACTCTCATACCCACAAAACCCACAAAACCGTCCCTCATACAGCGAGGCTACATGAGGCTGTGAGATGGTAAACCCACAAAACCGTCCCTCATACAGCGAGGCTACATGAGGCTGTGAGATGGTAAACCCACAAAACCGTCCCTCATACAGCGAGGCTACATGAGGCTGTGAGATGGTAAACCCACAAAACCGTCCCTCATACAGCGAGGCTACATGAGGCTGTGAGATGGTAAACCCACAAAACCGTCCCTCATACAGCGAGGCTACATGAGGCTGTGAGATGGTAAACCCACAAAACCGTCCCTCATACAGCGAGGCTACATGAGGCTGTGAGATGGTAAACCCACAAAACTGTCCCTTGTGGATTCTCTCTCCCTGTGGATGCTGTCTCCTTGATGATGCTGTCTCCCAATAGATGCTGTCTCCCTGTGGATGCTGTCTCCCTGTAGGTGCTGTCTCCCTGTAGATGCTGTCTCCCTGTGGATGCTGTCTCCCTATGGATGCTGTCTCCCTGTAGATGCTGTCTCCCTGTGGATGCTGTCTCCCTGTGGATGCTGTCTCCCTGTGGATGCTGTCTCCTTGTGGATGTTATCTCCTTGTCGATTTTGGTATATCTGCGGATGCCGTCTCCCTGTGGATGCTGTCTCCCTGTAGATGCTGTCTCCCTGTAGATGCTGTCTCCCTGTAGATGCTGTCTCCCTGTAGATGCTGTCTCCCTGTGGATGCTGTCTCCTTGTGGATGCTGTCTCCCTATGGATGCTGTCTCCCTGTAGATGCTGTCTCCCTGTGGATGCTGTCTCCCTGTGGATGCTGTCTCCCTGTGGATGCTGTCTCCTTGTGGATGTTATCTCCTTGTCGATTTTGGTATATCTGCGGATGCCGTCTCCCTGTGGATGCTGTCTCCCTGTAGATGCTGTCTCCCTGTAGATGCTGTCTCCCTGTGGATGCTGTCTCCTTGTGGATGCTGTCTCCTTGTGGATGTTATCTCCTTGTCGATTTTGGTATATCTGCGGATGCCGTCTCCCTGTGGATGCTGGCATATCTGCCTGTCGGGGAGCCATCGTGTGCCACTCTCACTGCTCGCCGAGTGTAACTGAGGCAATGTACCCCATAAAATATTCACCAAAGTTGTCTTTCCTAAAATATAAAAAGGGGGGATGGGAAAGAAGCTGTGGTGCGATGGAGAGTTATCTGAATGCACCGTGTCAGGTCTACTTAGGCTTTCTTACAAGAGGGACGAAGAGGGGATCAGCAGGGGGTCCATTAAATGTTCATACAAATGCACCCCCCCGTGGCGTTTAAGCCCCCCAATCCTCACAAATAGAAAAGACGTCGAAAGACTCATGGCTCTCTAAGATATACACTCTATCCCCTCCTGTAGAATGACTCCTGGCTCTCTAAGATATACACTCTATCCCCTCCTGTAGAAAGACTCCTGGCTCTCTAAGATATACACTCTATCCCCTCCTGTAGAATGACTCCTGGCTCTCTAAGATATACACTCTACCCCCTCCTGTAGAATGACTCCTGGCTCTCTAAGATATACACTATATCCCCTCCTGTAGAATGACTCCTGGCTCTCTAAGATATACACTCTATACCCTCCTGTAGAAAGACTCATGGCTCTCTAAGACATACACTCTATCCCCTCCTGTAGAATGACTCCTGGCTCTCTAAGATATACACTATATCCCCTCCTGTAGAATGACTCCTGGCTCTCTAAGATATACACTCTATACCCTCCTGTAGAAAGACTCATGGCTCTCTAAGATATACACTCTATCCCCTCCTGTAGAATGACTCATGGCTCTCTAAGATATACACTCTATTCCCTCCTGTAGAATGACTCCTGGCTCTCTAAGATATACACTCTATTCCCTCCTGTAGAAAGACTCATGGCTCTCTAAGATATACACTCTATCCCCTCCTGTAGAAAGACTCCTGGCTCTCTAAGATATACACTCTATCCCCTCCTGTAGAATGACTCCTGGCTCTCTAAGATATACACTCTATCCCCTCCTGTTGAAAGACTCATGGCCCTCTACTGCTCCTGTAGAAAGACTCCAGGCTCTCTGAAATATATTTTATTTTTATTTTATTTAACTAGGCAAATCAGTTAAGAACAAATTCTTATTTACAATGACAGCCTACCAAAAGACCTCCTGCGGGGACTGGGATTAAAAATACATTAAATATAAATATAGGACCAAACAAATAAGCATCAACCAGTGGGTCTTGCGACGGATATACAGAGATGACCAGTTTACTGAGGAGTATAGAGTGCAGTGATGTGTCCTATAAGGAGCATTGGTGGCAAATCTGATGGCCGAATGGTAAAGAACACCTAACCGCTCGAGAACAAATTTACCTGCCGATCTATAAATTATGTCTCCGTAATCTAGCATGGGTAGGATGGTCATCTGAATCAGGGTTAGTTTGGCAGCTGGAGTGAAAGAGGAGCGATTACGATAGAAGAAACTAAGTCTATATTTAACTTTATCCTGCAGATTTGATATGTGCTGAGAGAAGGACAGTGTACAGTCTAGCCATACTCCCAAGTACTTGTATGAGGTGACTACCTCAACCTCTAAACCCTCAGAGATAGTAATCACACCTGTGGGGAGAGGGGCATTCTTCTTACCAAACTACATGACCTTTGTTTTGGAGGTGTTCAGAACAAGGTTAAGGGTAGAGAAAGCTTGTTGGACACTAAGAAAGCTTTGTTGTAGAGCATTTAACACAAAATCCAGGGAGGGGACAGCTGAATATAAGACTATCATCTGCATATAAATGGATGAGAAAGCTTCCTGCTGCCTGAGCTATGTTGTTTATGTAAATTGAGAAGAGCGTGGGGCCTAGGATCGAGCCTTGGGGTACACCATTGGTGACAGGTGGTGGCTGAGACAGAAGATTTTCTGACTTTATACACTGCACTCTTTGAGAGAGGTAGTTAGCAAACCAGACCAAAGACCTCTCAGAGGCACCAACACTCCTTAGCCGGCCCACAAGAATGGAATGGTCTACCGTATCAAAAACTTTGGCCAAGTCAATAAATATAGCAGCACAACATTGCTTAGAATCAAGGGCAGAGGTGACATCATTTAAGACTGCATTGGCACATCCATAACCTGATCGGAAACCAGATTGCATACCAGAGAGAATACTGTAGACATCAAGAATGCCAGTCAGTTGATTATTGACAAGTTTTTCCAACACTTTCGATAAACAGGTCAAAGTAGAAATAGACCTCTAACAGTTAGGATCAGCTTGATCTCCCCCTTAATAAAGGACGAACTGTGGCTGCCTTCCAAGCAATGAGAACCACCTGATCCAGATGGTTTTTTGGGTTCTGGTTTCAGGAGCTCCTTTAGTACCTCAGACTCAGTAACGGCCTCCAGGGGAAAAGGAGGGAGAAGCATCAGGGATAGTTGCATTAGAAGGGGTGGCAGATGAGGACATGTTGGACGGGCAAGAAATCCTGAATTAATGAAGTGGTGATTAAAGAGCTCAGCCATGTGCTTCTTGTCGGTAACAACCACATCATCAACTTTAAGGGACGTGGGCAACTGTGAGGAGGAGGGTTTATTCTCCAGGTCTTTAACCGTTTTCCAGATTTTCTTGGGGTTAGACCCACAGAGAGATACATTTTCCTTAAAGTAACTAACTTTGGCCTTCCGGCTAGCCTGAGTGCACTTATTTCTAATTTGCCTGAACGAGAGCCAGTCAGCCTGAGTAAGCACATGCCGGGCCTTTCGCCAAATGCAATTCTTGAGGAGGAGTAACTCTGCAAGATCACGGTCGAACCAGGGGCTGAACCTGTTTTCAATTCTCATTTTCTTTATGGGGGTGTGTTTGTTAACAATACCACTGAAAATATCAAAAAAGAAAGTCCAAGCGTCTTCAACAGTGTAACGAATGCCCCACGTGGAGCTGCGGGACCTCCTCCTCTCTGGCGCTCCTCCTCGCCGGTGTTCTAACCGGCGGCAGTAGGACGATGGCAGCAACACCCTTCACCTCCGCACCTGTTGTGTTATGTCATTATGTCCTCTTTAAGTATCCTGTGTATTTGCTTCACCCCTCACGGGTTATTGTTTTTCTCATTGTTACGTGCAGTTGAGGTGCTGTTTCTCGTTTATGATTAAAAGTTAAGCTACATAATTTTCATTTAGCTATTTTTGCCTCCATTTTTCGTCACCACCAGGTCATGAAGGAAGGCTTGTCAGTAAAGTTTTTTTTTACTATGACAAATCAGGACAGGACGATTCACTGAGAAGCCATTACGAACACAGGCTGTAAAACAGTGATCACTAAGGTCATTACAGAAAACACCAGACTGATACCTATCAGGATTATTTGTGAGGATAACATCGAAGAGAGTAGCCTTTTCTGGGTGTTTGGAGTCATACCTTGTGGGATTGCTAATAATCTGAGAAAGATTTAGGGAGTCCCATTGCTTTATAACTTGGTCAGGTGGTTTAAGCATGTCTCAGTTTAGGTCACCTAGCAGGACAAATTCATACTTAGTGTAAGGGGCCAGGAGAGAGCTTAGGGCAGGTAGGGTACAGGCCGGTGCTGATGGAGGACGATAGCACCCAGCAACAGTCAACAATTTGAAAGTTTAATACCTAAAACCAGCAAATCAAATTGTTTGGGGACTGACTTGCTGGAGACAACCGAGCACTGCAGGTGATCCTTGGAAAGAATTGCCACAAAATCCCCTCCTGTAGCCCTGTTTCTCCTCCCCCAATTAGTTTATTCTTCAGTTAACACTTAAGTTAATCCTTTAAAGATTTTGTTGCTTTGTTTCAAATTCTATAGAAAATACACTGAGTGTACAAAATATTAGGAACACACCCCCCCACAGTCAACTTGGTGTATGTAAACTTAATCGTGAATTATAAGTGAAACAATCTTTCTGTAAACAATTGTTGGAAGAATTACTTGTGTCATGCACAAAGTAGACGTCCTAACCGACTTGACAAAACTATAGTTTGTTAACATGAAATCTGTGGAGTGGTTGAAAAATGAGTTTTAATGACTTCAACCTAAGTGTATGTAAACTTCCGACTTCAACTGTATATCAATATGTGTGCTGTTGTTTCATAGTTCATTTGAGTTGCGACATAACCTTCCCTGAGTTAGCCAAGGTCCCTAAAGGACCATATAATGAATTGGCTCCCATTCACAGAGACTACACGTTGTTGAAAGACTAGAGAGGCCATGGGAGAGAGCTGATATAGGTAAAAGACTAAGAAACACTAGAATTTCTCTGCTCCAAACAATCACAAACTTGGAAGTTTCAAATAAACTTCACTGCCTTTTTCGAGAGAATGAATATCAATCTCCTGAATCTACAAATATCAGCAACTTCACACAATCTAGTGTCAAGTGCTCCATTTAAAACAAATACTTTGTCTCTACTTGTGCTGATAGGCAAATGAAGCCAGTTATGTATGGATGTATGCATAATTCAGCCTCTAAAGACAAAGACTGGGAGAGATCCAGGGCAAGACATAACTTGCATGGGACCAAGGGTGGGTTGGTGGGGCTGTGTAGACACTAAAGTGGCATGGTTTCCTATCTTCCCATGATTCAACTGAGCACGCCCAACTCATAGTGCAGTCTGGTACATCTGCCACCCTCTTCCCCCGTCCCCTAATGCCACGCTGTACTGCCTCGATAAGGGCAACTAGGTGGGGGGGGAGAACTCATTATGAGTGTTTTCTTTTTAAACAGCGGGCTACTGTCGCAGTTGTTGTGGCAGCCGTCGCCGAGTGAGAGCTACTTATGTAAGGCGCGTGGCCTGGAGTATTGTGGGAAGGAGCCATTAGCCATCGACGCCGACACGCTAGCTGCTCCAGCACAACACAATTAGAGAACATAAACAGGCCCACAGTCCCTTAGTATCTGTGTGAAAAGGTCACTTCTGTCAACATTATTAGAATCCCCTCTTTTCCCTACAAGGACTGTTGATTCACAACTAAAGGAAAGAGGGCCTGATAAATATTACATCATCAAACGGTATAAATATATCTGGATGTGACGGGATTGACTCAACACATTCTCACAACTCCGGTTTGGAAACACTCAATAAAATATCAAAAGATCACAGAGGCCATACACAAGAATCCTCTCTTTGAAGGTACTGTATATAACATTAAGTTGTACTGTATATAACATTAAGTTGTACTGTATATAGAATGTTAAGTTGTACTGTATATAGAATGTTAAGTTGTACTGTATATAGAATGTTAAGTTGTACTGTATATAGAATGTTAAGTTGTACTGTATATAACATTAAGTTGTACTGTATATAACATTAAGTTGTACTGTATATAACATTAAGTTGTACTGTATATAAGATAGATAGATAGGTACTTTATTGCTCCCCCGGGGGGGAAATTTCATTGTCAAGCAGCTACAACAAAACACAGGGCAGGTGCAAAATGCCACAACGAAAAGTACACAAAAGACAGATACACGGTACATGATACATAGAGCGGCAGTATGAAAAAGTATAGAAATACAAGATATCTGGAGTGCAAAAAAAAAGCTATAAAAGGACATTGCATAGTATGAGTGGTTGGCTGAATATGTACACTATACATTGGTGGATGTTGGATGGTTAACTATACTATACAGGTCGATGGCAGAGAAATACTTCAGTAGCTAAAAATGCGTATGATATGAGCGAGGGTAATAATAGTTTACTTAACAGACAGACTGGGTAAATTAACAGGTAAGTGAAAATTTTGCATGGTTAAATTAGCTGTACAGTTAGGTATACAGTTATATTTACAGATAAGTGAATACTTGCATGTTTACACAAACTGTACAGGTAAATGACAGGAAGAGATACTTTAATAGCTAAATGTGTGTATGATATCATTTGGGGTAATAATAGTAATTCCCTTAAAATACAGTCCTTAGTGCGCAGGGTTTAATTACAGACAACTGCACTTATTGCACATTCGATATACTAAAAGCAATGAGAAAAGGTGCAACTGGCAGGATACTAATATGCATTCCTGAGTGAATGCCTACGTCCAATAATTACTTACAATATTGCATGTGATATAATATAACAACTGTACATGAGTATGTATATACAGACCTGTATGAATAAATAGGTCCTGAGTGGATGAGTGCTGACGGACCAGAGTTACTCACGGATGGATGCATAATTGTTAAACTAGGTCCTAGCACCCCAACAGTTCCAGATCTATGTTGCCGACGGCACGGCACCCCGGTGAGGCATTATATAGTCTCATAGCCGCCGGCAGGAAGGACCTCCTGTAGCGCTCTCTGGCACACCGTGGTGGGATCAGTCTGTGACTGAAAGTGCTCCTCTGCGTCATAACCATAGTGTGCAGAGGGTGGGTGACGTTGTCCATGATGGCCAGCAGTTTGGCCAGGATCCGTCTCTCCGCCACCTCCTCTAGAGTGTCAAGGCTCATCCCCAGGACAGAGCTAGCCTTCCTGATCAGCTTATTTACCCGAGAAGCATCACCGGCTTTGATGTTTGCTCCCCAGCACACCACTGCAAAAAAGATGGCACTGGCCACCACAGACTGGTAGAAGGTATGCAGTAGTTTACTGCACACGTTGAAGGACCTGAGCCTCCTCAGAAAGTAGAGTCGGCTCTGGCCCTTTTTGTACAGGGCCCCGGTGTTACCAGCCCATTCCAGTCTGTTGTCCATATGGACACCCAGGAACTTGTATGACTCAACCATTTCCACATCCGTCCCCTTTATAGGGACTGCAGTCAGTTGTGCCTTGGTTCTCCTGAAGTCCACCACCATCTCCTTAGTTTTGCTGATGTTGAGCTGAAGGTGGTTCTGCTCACACCACAACACAAAGTCACTGATTGTGCTCCTGTACTCCTCCTCCTGCCCACCCCTGATGCACCCTACAATAGCAGAGTCATCCGAGAACTTCTGTAGGTGGCATGTCTCAGAGTTATATCTGAAGTCTGAGGTGTAGAGGGTGAACAGGAAGGGGGACAGGACCGTACCCTGGGGGGCCCCTGTGTTGCTAACAGCCCGTTCTGACACACAGCTCTGTAGTCGCACAAATTGTGGCCTACCGGTCAGGTAGTCCGTGACCCAGGAGACTAAGGGTGCTTCCACTTTCATCCTCCTCATCTTCTCACCCAGTAGCAGGGGCTGAATGGTATTGAAGGCACTGGAGAAGTCAAAAAACATGACCCTCACAGTGCAACCTGCGTTGTCCAGGTGAGAGTAGGCCCTCTGCAGAAGGTAGATGATTGCATCATCCACCCCGATTTTGCGCTGGTATGCAAACTGCAGGGGGTCCATTGATGAACACACCAGGGGTCTGAGGTGAGCGAGGACTAACCTTTCCAGGGTCTTCATGATGTGGGATGTTAGCGCTACAGGTCTGAAGTCATTCAGGACAGTGGGGTGTGCCTTCTTGGGCACTGGGACGAGGCAGGATGTTTTCCACAGCACAGGGACCCTTTCTAGGCTCAGGCTAAGGTTGAAAAGACGCTGGAGTATTCCACACAGTTGGTCAGCACAGACCCTCAGCACCCTTGGGCTGATGCCATCAGGGCCCGCCGCTTTCCACTGGTGTAGTCTCTCCAGCTCTCTCTTCACTTGGTTGGTGGTGAAAGCCAGCCCAGGTGGGGAGGTGGGGGGAAGGGGGGTGTTGAGGATCAGTCCAGGGGGGCAGGGGCAGAGGTGGGGTCACTGATTGTCTCAGCAGAGGTGCCATGCAAATAACGTTAAGTTGTACTGTATATAGAACGTTAAGTTGTACTGTATATAACATTAAGTTGTACTGTATATAACATTAAGTTGTACTGTATATAACATTAAGTTGTACTGTATATAACATTAAGTTGTACTGTATATAACATTAAGTTGTACTGTATATAGAATGTTAAGTTGTACTGTATATAGAATGTTAAGTTGTACTGTATATAGAACGTTAAGTTGTACTGTATATAGAACATTAAGTTGTACTGTATATAACATTAAGTTGTACTGTATATAACATTAAGTTGTACTGTATATAACATTAAGTTGTACTGTATATAGAATGTTAAGTTGTACTGTATATAGAACGTTAAGTTGTACTGTATATAATGTTAAGTTGCACTGTATATAGAACGTTAAGTTGCACTGTATATAGAACGTTAAGTTGTACTGTATATAGAACGTTATGTTGCACTGTATATAGAACGTTAAGTTGCACTTTATATAGAACGTTAAGTTGCACTGTATATAGAACGTTAAGTTGTACTGTATATAGAACGTTAAGTTGTACTGTATATAGAACGTTAAGTTGTACTGTATATAGAACGTTAAGTTGTACTGTATATAGAACGTTAAGTTGCACTGTATATAAAACGTTAAGTTGTACTGTACATAAAACCCTAAGTTGTA
The DNA here is from genome assembly GCA_023634145.1 of Thymallus thymallus. Lineage (NCBI taxonomy): Eukaryota > Metazoa > Chordata > Actinopteri > Salmoniformes > Salmonidae > Thymallus > Thymallus thymallus. The sequence goes on from CM042422.1 coordinate 22,569,233, forward strand.
CTGTATATAAAACGCTAAGTTGTACTGTATATAAAACGCTAAGTTGTACTGTATATAAAACGCTAAGTTGTACTGTATATAAAACGCTAAGTTGTACTGTATACTGTTCTGTATTATAGTTATATAAACGTTGAAATAGCACTTCAATAGAAGATAGATTTTTCTGAATCTGTGTTTGTGTTTATTTGTGTGGTTTCCACGCCACAGCACCAGCTTCCTCCACTTAATAAGACAGACATATCCATTCAATCAGCAAAAAAGCCAAGATGATTTAAAAACAAAAAAAGCTCCATGTATTCAAAGGTTTTATGAAGAAAGGGGCTGGAGTGATTTCATATTCTCATTCCATGATAGATGACACACAATAAACCAGCTTGGGGCGCGAGACAATCTAATCTTTACTGAATATAATTTTTTAGGTCTTTGGAAATGACCAGCTCCTTATCAATCCAGGGTGTATTTGTGCAGCCTCTCTCAGTGGCTTAGTGAAGTGAGTCAATCACAACGAGACGCGATAGACCTTGGTCTCCTCCTCTCGCGCTCATCTTTTATCGGACGGAGGAAATGAAAGGATGTTATCTGGAGCGTCTTGGCTTGGGGAGACGGGCCTCGGGGCCTATTCTGTGAGGAACTCGCCCCTCATATAAAAACAAGGGCTTTAGAATGCTATGCTAGGAACTCAAAGAAAGGGACAGTTTGTCAAGGCTGTGTGACGCTATGGCAACTATTAGTGTGGACGGGGTGTGTTGGGGTGTGTTTGGGGGTGTGTTGGGGTGTGTTGGGGTGTGGGGGCCACTATTAGACAGTGTTAAAGTTATGTTTTTGCCACTCCAAGAACAAGCGGGCAGGAACTAACAAACAACCTGGAATAGCAAGACAATGTTTAAAGTGGTAAGTAGAGGTATTGATGTACCATGATGATGGAGAGGGTAGAGTCAGTAATGGAGAGAGAGAGAGAGAGAGAGAGAGGAGAGAAGGGTTGGGTTGAGTTTACCGTTACACTGTCACCCATGCTCAGGCTGGTCCAGAGCGTTTCCTCAAACCTGGAGAGATCAACCTGGTGGGACCCTCCTAGCAAAGCCTAGGGACAAACACACTGATGAGGACAGGGACAGACACACTGATGACAGGGACAGGGACAGACACACTGATGAGGACAGGGACAGACACACTGATGAGGACAGGGACAGACACACTGATGAGGACAGGGACAGACACACTGATGAGGACAGGGACAGACACACTGATGAGAACTGGGACAGACACACTGATGAGAACTGGGACAGACACACTGATGAGGACAGGGACAGACACACTGATGAGGACAGGGACAGACACACTGATGAGGACAGGGAAAGACACACAATGGAAACACTCCAGAATAGTCTATAAACAAAAAGTGACATGAACTGCAACACATTAAATCATTAACCAGCACCTTGTTTATTCCAGTCACCCTCTAATTAATCCAGCCTTATTACAGCCACACTGCTAATTAATCCAGCCTTATTACAGCCACACTGCTAATTAATCCAGCCTTATTACAGCCACACTGCTAATTAATCCAGCCTTATTACAGCCACACTGCTAATTAATCCAGCCTTATTACAGCCACACTGCTAATTAATCCAGCCTTATTACAGCCACACTGCTAATTAATCCAGCCTTATTACAGCCACACTGCTAATTAATCCAGCCTTATTACAGCCACACTGCTAATGAATCCAGCCGTATTACAGCCACACTGCTAATGAATCCAGCCTTATTACAGCCACACTGCTAATTAATCCAGCCTTATTACAGCCACACTGCTAATTAATCCAGCCTTATTACAGCCACACTGCTAATTAATCCAGCCTTATTACAGCCACACTGCTAATGAATCCAGCCGTATTACAGCCACACTGCTAATGAATCCAGCCTTATTACAGCCACACTGCTAATTAATCCAGCCTTATTACAGCCACACTGCTAATTAATCCAGCCTTATTACAGCCACACTGCTAATTAATCCAGCCTTATTACAGCCACACTGCTAATGAATCCAGCCGTATTACAGCCACACTGCTAATTAATCCAGCCTTATTACAGCCACACTGCTAAAGTACACTGCTTGGGTGATTCTACAGAAGTGGTGTAAATTGCTGTCCTACCACCAAAAAACTACAGGAAAAAAATGTTAAGTCTCCAAACTTCTGACACTTATTTACATCATGATATGTTCTAATTCAATCCAAGACCATAACAAGCATTGTTAAATCAATATAGAACGAAGACATTGTTTATACACCTATTTCTCTAGAGGTGACTGTCCCAAACCCAAACTCCTAAACTTAACCTTAAAAAACTAAACTATTAATGATACATTTTTTGAACACTATTATTTTAGTAGAACATCTTGAGTTGTTCTATTGTTACATAGTTGTACACTGAGTATAACAAACATTAGTTTCACCTTCCTAACATTGAGTTGCCTTCAGAACAGCCTCAATTCTTCGGGGCATGGACTCTACAAGGTATTGAAAGCGTTCAACAAGGATGTTGCCCATGTTGACTCCAATCCTTCCCACAGTTGTGTCAAGTTGGCTGGATGTCCTTTGGGTGGTGGACCATACTTGAAACACACAGGAAACTGTTGAGAGTGCGGTTCTTGACACAAACCGGTGTTCCTGGCACCTACTACCATACCCTGTTCACAGGCACTTCAATCTTTTGTCTTCACCCTCTGAATGGCACACATACACAATCCATGTCTCAAATGCCTCAAGGCTTAAAGATCCTTCTTTAACCTGTCTCCTCCCCTTCATCTACACTGATTGAAGTGGATTTAACAGGTGACATCAATAAGGGATCATAGCTTTCACCTGGATTCACCTGGTTTGTCTATGTCATGGAAAGAACAGTTCATAATGTTTTGTACACCAAATTATTAGTTTGGTTTATTTAAAAAATATATTTCTCTGAAAAACACTGTCCCCACTTTTGATATCACTATGGAAACACACACATTAAAAGACTGTATACTTCAGGATAAAATGTAGAGTATTGAGATACATAGCCAGCAGGGGGCTCCAACCCTCCAAGAGCCCAAACATTCACATCTATTTTGTCACACCTTGATCTGTTTCACAGATTGTCTCCACCCCCCCTCCAGGTGTCACCCATCTTCCTCATTATCCCCAGTGTATTTATACTTCTGTTCTCTGTTTGTCTGTTGCCAGTTCGTCAGGTCTTACCAGCGTGCTTTCTTCCTTTTTCTCAAGTTCTGCTTCCTAGTTTTCCCCGGTTCTGACCATTCTGCCTGTCCTGACCCTGTACCTGCCTGACTCTGTCCTGACCCTGAACCTGCCTGACTCTGCCCTGAACCTGCCTGACTCTGCCCTGACCCTGAGCCTGCCTGCCGTCCTATACCTGCCCTGACCCTGAACCTGCCTGCCGTCCTGTACCTGCCTGACTCTGAGCCTGCCTGCCGTCCTGTACCTGCCTGACTCTGCCCTGACCCTGCCTGCCGTCCTGTACCTGCCTGACACCCATGCATAACCCACAAGACATGCCACCAGAGGTCCCCAAGTCCAGAACAGACTATGGGAGGAACACAGTACAACATAGAGCCATGACTACATGGAACTCTATTCCACATCAGGTAATTGATGCAAGCAGTAGAATCAGACATTATTTAACTAGGCAAGTCAGTTAAGAACACATTCTTATTTACAATGACGGCCTACACCGGCCAAACTCGGACGACGCTGGGCCAATTGTGCGCCGCCCTATGGGACTACCAATCACGGCCGGTTGTGATACAGTCACATGCATACACACACGTACACATGGATTTTGTGTTGTAGATATGTGGTAGTGGAGTATGGGCCTGAGGGCACACACTTAGTGTGTATTGAATTATGTAATTAATGTATTGTAATGTTTTTACATTTGGTATAACTGTCTTAATTTTGCCGGACCCCAGGAAGAGTAGCTGCTGCCTTGGCAGGAACTAATGGGTATCCATAATAAACCCCAGGAAGAGTAGCTGCTGCCTTGGCAGGAACTAATGGGTATCCATAATAAACCCCAGGAAGAGTAGCTGCTGCCTTGGCAGGAACTAATGGGTATCCATAATAAACCCCAGGAAGAGTAGCTGCTGCCTTGGCAGGAACTAATGGGTATCCATAATAAACCCCAGGAAGAGTAGGTGCTGCCTTGGCAGGAACTAATGGGGATCCATAATAAACCCCAGGAAGAGTAGCTGCTGCCTTTGCAGGAACTTATGGGTATCCATAATAAACCCCAGGAAGAGTAACTGCTGCCTTGGCAGGAACAAATAGGCATCCATAATAAACCCCAGGAAGAGTAGCTGCTGCCTTGGCAGGAACTAATGGGGATCCATAATAAACCCCAGGAAGAGTAACTGCTGCCTTGGCAGGAACTAATGGGGATCCATAATAAACCCCAGGAAGAGTAGCTACTGCCTTGGCAGTAACTAATGGGGATCCATAATAAACCCCAGGAAGAGTAGCTGCTGCCTTGGCAGGAACTAATGGGGATCCATAATAAACCCCAGGAAGAGTAGCTGCTGCCTTTCATAAGTAATTCAATCAATCGAAAAGATTTCAGATTCATATAATCAACATTGAACATTTTACAGAGAACAATCGACATATTTTAACAAAATAAAATGCTTAGGTTTTGAAAATCTGGTTAAAAGTCATGATTTTACAAACAGTAATTGAAGATTACTCCAAATGATCACTACTGTGCATGGTTCTCCATTTACTGCAACCTTTGCACTATAATTCAGTAGTGAGAAATGTAGTGTGGTGGTTAGGAATTCAGGTAGATTGTCAGGTCATTCTCTATGGCCTGACAGAAGAGGTCTATGTAACTCTATGGTTTATCTGTGTTTGGTCCCCAGTTAGAGGCAGCTGCTATGTGTTGTCTCTAACTGGGATCCTATTTAAGTTGCTTCATTTTCTTCCTGTGTTGTGGAACACACACACACACAGACAGACAGACAGACAGACAGACAGACAGACAGACAGACAGACAGACAGACAGACAGACAGACAGACAGACAGACAGACAGACAGACAGACAGACAGACAGACAGACAGACAGACAGACAGACAGACAGACAGACAGACAGACAGACAGACAGACAGACAGACAGACAGACAGACAGACAGACAGACAGACAGACAGACAGACAGACAGACAGACAGACAGACAGACAGACAGACAGACAGACAGACAGACAGACAGACAGACAGACAGACGTTACTTAGGTTGTTTACTCCGGTGTCTTGTTTTCTAGTCAGATAAAGTATGACTATCTATTACTGTGCTGCCTTGGTCCATTTCTACACACCATGGTGAGCCTACCTGACATGTAGGAAGACGTGTGCTGACAGTTTGGGAGAAATAGAACAACTCATATCAGTCAAAGGCCATTCAGTTTATGGAAGGCAGTAGTGAAGCAGATATATACGCATGTATATATATTATATTATTCTACAAAACTCCTAAATGTTCCTAATTGGAATAGACTGTATATGCGTGGCTTTTATGCAACAAGGACACGGAAATCGGTTTCAAAACAAAAAAACATTGATGAGAGGATAAATCTGGACTCGATCTCCTCTGTCGCCAGCGGCGTCAACGCTGTTCAAAAGCGAGCCAGTGATGTGATGTCCACCAGCGAATAGCCATCAGTCACGGCCTGTGAACCCGAACAAGGCGCTGCTGTGCGGGGAGGGAGGGAGGGAGAAGAAGATGGTGGGGCTCCCAGGCTAAGTCTCTAATGGCCCACTATTTTGACCAGAGGCTTAAGGACACTATGTAGGGAATAGGGTTCCATTTGGGAAGTAGACCTGTGTGTTTATTCATGTGAAATGGAGTCCCACTGGAAGCCATTTTGGCAGTGTTGTAGCGCAGCAGGCGGTGACCTTTAGATGCTATGCACAATTAAGCTAAGCTAATAAACAGTGCTGCCGTGCTCGGACCCGACAGAGACCAAACCGTGGTTCTATGAGCAGCATCACTGTCGACCTCAGAAAGGACAGTGATGGAAACCAAAAGTGCTTTGTTCATGAGATGTATTCTATAAGGGCCACTGTGAAAATAGCTTGAGTGATTACTGGGAAATTAGCGGTGAATGTAAACGCTTGGTATTACGCCCAAGTTTCACTTTTAAGACCACCTTTACATTTATTGGCCAGAAATGTACTTTTAGATAGATAGATAGATAGATAGATAGATAGATAGATAGATAGATAGATAGATAGATAGATAGATAGATAGATAGATAGATAGATAGATAGATAGATAGATAGATAGATAGATAGATATACTTTATTGATCCCCGAGGAGGACATTTCCTTGTCAAGCAGCTACAACAAAACACAGGGCAGGTGCAAAATGCCAGAACTAAAGTACACAAAAGACAGATACACGGTACATGATACATAGAGCGGCAGTATGAAAAAGTATAGAAATACAAGATATCTGGAGTGCAAAAAAAGCTATAAAAAGACATTGCATAGTATGGGTGGTAGGCTGAATATGTACACTATACATTGGTGGATGTTGGATGGTTAACTATACTATACAGGTCGATGGCAGAGAAATACTTCAATACCTAAAAATGCGTATGATATGAGTGAGGGTAATAATAGTTTACTTAATAGACAGACTGGGTAAATGAACAGGTAAGTGAATATTTGCATGGTTACACAAACTGTACAGGTAAATGACAGGAAGAGAAACTTAAATAGCTAAATGCGTGTATGATATAATTTAGGGTAATAATAGTAATTCCCTTAAAATACAGTCCATAGTGCGCAGGGTTTAATTACAGATAACTGCACGTGTTGCACATTCGATATAGTAAAAGCAATGAGAAAAGGTGCAACTGGCAGGATACTAATATGCATTCCTGAGTGAATGACTACGTAAGTTAGGTCCAAGAATTACTAGCAGTATTGCACGTGATATGATATAACAACTGTACATGAGTATGTATATACAGACCTGAATGAATAAATAGGTCCTGAGTGAATGAGTGATTACGGACCAGAGTTACTCACGGATGGATGCATAATTGTTAAACTAGGTCCTAACACCCAACACCTTTCCATTTATTGGCCAGAAATATACTTTTAAGACCACCTTTCCATTTATTGGCCAGATATTTCGTCTTACTTTAACAAATAAAACAATAGATGAAAGGACCAGCTGTATCCTAACACTGAATTACAGATGATCTTTTTTCCTATGCATTGTAGGTAGCATTGTATGATAGACATTGTATGATAGACATTGTATGATAGACATTGTATGATAGACATTGCTACCTACATAGCCATCTTGTCATAGTTTGTTGACATGAAACGGTTCACATGGATTCCGCTGTATATCTGATGACGACCATGCAGCAGCCTGACACTAAATACCACACCATTCCCTGGGTGTCATTTATTAACCTATCAAATTAATAGTAGAATAACAAATGCAGAGATATTTGGGCTACTCCAAATTGATCCCTTTTCTCTGGATTACAATTGATCCCTTTTCTCTGGATTACAATTGATCCCTTTTCTCTGGATTACAATTGATCCCTTTTCTCTGGATTACAATTTATCCCTTTGCTCTGGATTACAATTTATCCCTTTTCTCTGGATGACAATTGATCCCTTTTCTCTGGATTACATTTGAAACCAGGTACCATTTCCAACAGAAAAGGAAAATGTGATGAAATGATAACGAGTTTGAAAAGTCTATTTAAACCCCATGTAATATGGTGTTAATGAAAACAACCTTTTTTTATTCCATCACGTTCTGCATTCCTTTTTGTTCATAAGCCAAAGGTTTATAGGAGAAACCATTAACACCATGCTTGTCAAACAGGTATTTCAGTCAGATATTGTTTCTGGGGTTTCATATCGGCCCACAAAATCTACACTTGATGTAGTCAAATAAATGTGGGCTAAACAAACAGGAGGAGATATATTACCTTACAGCTATATGGCAATATGAAATCACACACCCACATACAGAACTATTCACAGCTGTGTTTATCTACAATATTGCACACATACCTGGGAGAGGAGAATTACCTTCCTGGTTATGCTTGTCAAAATATCACCTCCCACAGAAAATAACGCAGTCAAATATGTATATAGTATTACCATAAACCCAAACTCATATTAGTGGAAGTATTAAACCCCCCCACACACACGCGTGTGTGTGTGTGTGTGTGTGTGTGTAATTCCTCTACCACACATATGGTATAGCTGTCATAGAATCACCTTATCTCCCATACTGCACTCAGAGAGAATACCCTCCCAATGTTCCATCTCCAGCAGCCACTGCTGAGTAACATGCTGTTCAAACGCTGAAGCAGTCACAAGTGATCTCTTCACAAGCGCTCGATGGGGGGGAAACACTGACCAAAATAATAGGGCCAGATTTCCCAGGCTGCCATACTGACCATCTTACCTGATACGGACTGGCACAAGTCTAAGGGCCTTATTTTAAGATTCTATTGACGTCACGCTTGTGATTACATTAGATTCCATGGGGCAGGAATACATGGGTGTAATCATTAGTGCACACCGTAGCTAAACCTTTCGCAGTGGAAAAGGTTTTGCAACATAAACAAGTTTTTATTGGACAAATTCCGGTAGGTCCCTCCCAGTTTTGTCACGTTTGTTTTCGTTTGGTTCCTATTGAATACACCCCAGGGTTCCCCATGTTCACAACAGACGGCCTCTTCTAATGGTTCCCCATGTTCACAACAGACGGCCTCTTCTAATGGTTCCCCATGTTCACAACAGACGCCCACTTCTAATAATTACACTAATAGACATAATATTACGGACAGGTGTGACATCAGATAAGGATGCATGAATGGACCCTGCTAATAAATAGCGTGACTTCTCTTAAGGTAAAAACAAAAAGATCCTGGATCGATGTACGGTTCGCATTGGTTTATATTTGCTGGTTATACAGGCTCTGGACACATTTCATAAAGGCCATAGGGTTGTCTTATCGTGGAGGTAAAGGCCAATGTAATTATTAGTGTCTGCAAACAGTGAGAAGGGAAGCGCGTCCCAAGGCAGTACACCTTATTTAATTAATAAATGTCACACTGTAGAGGAGAGATGGAAGAGCCAGTGAGAATGCAGCATGGACTCTAGGACCATGGAGGAGAAGGAACCAGGAGAGAACCCAAGGCCAGGGAGGAGAAGGAACCAGGAGAGAACCCAAGGCCAGGGAGGAGAAGGAACCAGGAGAGATCCCAAGGCCATGGAGGAGAAGGAACCAGGAGAGAACCCAAGGCCATGGCGGAGAAGGAACCAGGAGAGAACCCAAGGCCATGGCGGAGAAGGAACCAGGAGAGAATCCAAGGCCAGGGAGAAGGAACCAGGAGAGAACCCAAAGCTAGGGAGGAGAAGGAACCAGGAGAGAACACAAGGCCATGGCGGAGAAGGAACCAGGAGAGAACCCAAGGCCAGGGAGGAGAAGGAACCAGGAGAGAACACAAGGCCAGGAGGGAGGGAGGCAGGGTGGGGAATGACATGATCCCAAAATCAACCTTGTGACCTCATGTGACAGGTTGCAACCTTTTGACCTTTGCTTGTAAATAGAAACCCATCTCAAGAGAGGCTGGGATCAGTGTGACACATATCAGCATGGGGCCAGATTGCAGGGTGGGGGGAAATTCTGACATCTCCCTTGTGATGATTCATATCTATATCAATGTCCAACACAACCAGGACAAGTCTAATGCAATTCAACTCGGCATTCTTGCACAGCTCTCCTAACCACAAACATTGAAAGGGCCTTTACTGAAGCACATATACTGAAATAACTAATGAAATGAACTCAAAGGAAAATGTAGATCTCTTCCTTCCCACATTAACGCTGTCCCCAAAGATTTGTTTCTTTGCTTAGCTCGCTGTCAGGAAGTCTGCACTTAACATGGTGGCTTGTCACAGAGGAAGCAATCTCCAGTGACACCCCTCCTCACCCCTCCTCCATCGCCCCCTTTCCGGCCTGCTTCAGACAGGGCTACACCTGGCCTCTGTGCCATTTCTGTCATTGGATCACCGGCTGACTCTAACCTGGGAAACCCTGTCATTACATCCCTATGTGTTAACCTGCTGACTGTGTTAACCCTGAGCCAGATGAAAGAGAGAGAAAACAGATCAAGGTTCCAGACAGCTAACCAAAGACAAGCTCTAAATGTTCCTTACATAACGGTTCCTCTGTTGTGTGAGTCTTCTGAAGACGACAACGCGCTATTGTTGTCTTAAAACAATGGCATGGGGTTTCACTGTGGTGTAGCGCAATCAGATGATTTCTCACCAACCATAGTAACAGCTACACAGGGGCTTCCAAGTGGTGCAGTGGTCTAAGACACTGCATCTCAGTGCTAGAGGTGTCACTACACACAACCTGGTTCAAATCCAGACTGTATCACAACCGGCCGTGATTGGGAGTCCCATAGGGTGGCAGATAATTGGCCCAGCGTCGTCCAAGTGTGGCCGGTGTAGGCAGTCATTGTAAATAAGAATTTGTTCTTAACTGATTTACCTAGTTAAATAAAAGGTTAAATAAAAAGGTTGAATAAAAAAATTATAAAAATGTTTTTAAATACTTAAAAAACGCCATCCTGGACCTTCCTCCTCTGAGGAGCCCCCACTGACCTGAACCTTCCTCCTCTGAGGAGCCCCCACTGACCTCCACCATCCTGGACCTTCCTCCTCTGAGGAGCCCCCACTGACCTCCACCGCTGATATGTCCTTCTTTCACTTACTCACTAATAGAAGACTGAAAAGATACTGAAGTACCGGTGTACCAAGCCCTACTCACTAATGGAGTGTGTTTGTGTGTGTGGTGGGTTGTGGAATTATACAAAGTAAAGGTCATGGATAAAGCAGCGTGAAACACGGTGTTGTTATGGAACATACTGACAGAGTACACTGTGATCTCCCCCATAACCAATTACATTTTGAGGAGTGTGCAAATGCCTCGATTCAGGAGCTTTCCGGAAAATCTTGAGCTCGACAGAATTCTGAGGAAAAGCCATCTGTGTCTGGCTCTTATCCCTGGCTCTCCCGAGCTTGGCTGTACCTGAGCCAGCAAATGTCAGTCGGATAAAAAGCGAGCTTGACAGACAGTCAGACACAGGAGTTTTGTCATCCGTTGTGTCATCCCTCACCAGTGAGCCGAATTGGAGGGCTTTCAAATGGTAGAAAAGCCAAGAGATGAGAGAGAAACATTTTTTTGGCTAACATAACATTTTCGTCAGACTCCTTCAAGCCAAAATAGCAAGGGACTTGACAGTGGTCCTGTGTGCTCTTGGAGCTCATCGTCATCGTCTCATCTGCTATACAGTGGGGTCGTCATGGAGACCTCGCAAAACACATTTCCTTTCCCCCCACAAAGGACTTAGTGTTCTTCACCTAGCATGCCTGTCTGTCGGCCTGCCTGTCTCCCTGCCTGCCTGTCTGTCATTATGTCTGTCGGCTTGTCTGTCTGTCTGCCTGCCTATCAGTCAGTCAGCCTGCCTGTCTGCCTGCCTATCAGTCAGTCAGCCTGCCTGTCTGCCTGCCTATCAGTCAGTCAGTCAGTCAGTCAGTCTGCCTGCCTATCAGTCAGTCAGTCAGTCAGTCAGTCTGCCTGCCTATCAGTCAGTCAGTCAGTCAGTCAGTCAGTCAGTCTGCCTGCCTATCAGTCAGTCAGTCAGTCAGTCAGTCTGCCTGCCTTTCTGCCTGCCTGCCTTTCTGCCTGCCTGCCTTTCTGCCTGCCTGCCTTTCTGCCTGCCTTTCTGCCTGCCTTTCTGCCTGCCTTTCTGCCTGTCTACAACGTCTTGATGCTGTTGTGATCAGATTTGATTTAATCTTAAATATAAATACTAAAATACTTCAACTCAGCTTCTCCTCTGAAATGATCAACTGGAGTTAAACTGACTGTTGTCTTTTACCCAAGACATACTTTATACTTAACAGCATCAAACAAACACACACAAAGAGAAAAACTATCATCATGCTGCTAAACCGATTGAGGTAACAGCTTGTGGAAAATACAACGTTATAACTTAAGCAAGCATGCAGAATGTGTACTGGGAAAAAATTATATCAATATGCACCAAGTAGGCCTACGTTTATGGCCGACAAAGCATTAGTCTATATATCAATAGAATTACATTAAATCACCTGTGAATGTGTCCATCTGGTGAACAAAAATGTAGATTGAGCAGAGGTTAGCAGCTCTTTGATGGTGCCATGGCAACCAATGACTTTGCTCCTGGAAATCATTTCAGACGGGTACCCATAGCTTGTGACAGGAGACATACTCGTACGAGAGGAGGACTGTGATAAGAATACAAATTGTTGCCATGGGCTTGCTTTTAGGGACTGCCAATGCAGCTTGTAAGGGGATTTCTCTAGCCTAATGTTTTGGGAGAATCACCATATATTTGTGTTATTGCATTAATAATACAAATATATCTTGTGGTGCATAAGATAACTTTGCTCCTCACTGAGGATAAAATGCAATTGCAAGGCCAATGCCAGGTGGGCCTGGGGGGCCTGGTGGGCCTGGTGGTGTACTTTGCATTGTAAAACAACAAACATAAGGTTGAGCTCCTCCGCAGGCAGGTGGATACAGGTTAACATACGCTCAGAAGATTGCTATGTATACCATGATTGGCTAGAAGGGCATTATAGAGTGTGCATTATGTCCTTATAATGCACTGCAATATTCAATAGCTATGAAGTTCATTCATCATGTCCTTATAATGCACTGCAATATTCAATAGCTATGAAGTTCATTCATTATGTCCTTATAATGCACTGCAATATTCAATAGATATGAAGTTCATTCATCATGTCCTTATAATGCACTGCAATATTCAATAGATATGAAGTTCATTCATTATGTCCTTATAATGCACTGCAATATTCAATAGCTATGAAGTTCATTCATTATGTCCTTATAATGCACTGCAATATTCAATAGCTATGAAGTTCATTCATCATGTCTTTATAATGCACTGCAATATTCAATAGCTATGAAGTTCATTCATCATGTCCTTATAATGCACTGCAATATTCAATAGCTATGAAGTTCATTCATCATGTCCTTATAATGCACTGCAATATTCAATAGCTATGAAGTTCATTCATTATGTCCTTATAATGCACTGCAATATTCAATAGCTATGAAGTTCATTCATTATGTCCTTATAATGCACTGCAATATTCAATAGCTATGAAGTTCATTCATTATGTCCTTATAATGCACTGCAATATTCAATAGCTATGAAGTTCATTCATCATGTCCTTATAATGCACTGCAATATTCAATAGCTATGAAGTTCATTCATCATGTCTTTATAATGCACTGCAATATTCAATAGCTATGAAGTTCATTCATCATGTCCTTATAAAGCACTGCAATATTCAATAGCTATGAAGTTCATTCATCATGTCCTTATAATGCACTGCAATATTCAATAGCTATGAAGTTCATTCATCATGTCTTTATAATGCACTGCAATATTCAATAGCTATGAAGTTCATTCATCATGTCCTTATAATGCACTGCAATATTCAATAGCTATGAAGTTCATTCATCATGTCCTTATAAAGCACTGCAATATTCAATAGCTATGAAGTTCATTCATTATGTCCTTATAATGCACTGCAATATTCAATAGATATAAAGTTCATTCATTGAGCTGAAAGCAATAGTCGAATTGAAAATACTATTTGCATTGTTGAATTAGAATTTCATAATAGCAAGACAGAAGGACTGATGGTTTGGTTACCAAGACAACTATTTTAGCTATCTAGTAAACTTCAGTGGATGTTGAACACATTTCTACCTACAAAACGTGTTAAATTACAGCTGTGGTATAAAACGTGTTAGCTGTGGTATAAAATGTGTTAGCTGTGGTATAAAATGGAGACTAGGCCATGTTAATGTCCTGTTTTCACAGCAGAGTCCCCAGGGAGACTAGGCCATGTTAATGTCCTGTTTTCACAGCAGAGTCCCCAGGGAGACTAGGTCATGTTAATGTCCTGTTTTCACAGCAGAGTCCCCAGGGAGACTAGGCCATGTTAATGTCCTGTTTTCACAGCAGAGTCCCCAGGGAGACTAGGCCATGTTAATGTCCTGTTTTCACAGCAGAGTCCCCAGGGAGACAAGGCCATGTTAATGTCCTGTTTTCACAGCAGAGTCCCCAGGGAGACTAGGCCATGTTAATGTCCTGTTTTCACAGCAGAGTCCCCAGGGAGACTAGGCCATGTTAATGTCCTGTTTTCACAGCAGAGTCCCCAGGGAGACAAGGCCATGTTAATGTCCTGTTTTCACAGCAGAGTCCCCAGGGAGACTAGGCCATGTTAATGTCCTGTTTTCACAGCAGAGTCCCCAGGGAGACTAGGCCATGTTAATGTCCTGTTTTCACAGCAGAGTCCCCAGGGAGACTAGGCCATGTTAATGTCCTGTTTTCACAGCAGAGTCCTGATATGCAGTGTGGTGTGAGATGCGTCATGAATGTTCAATCAGACGCTCGTGAAAAATATGGATGTGTTGGCACCTGTCGCCTAGCGGGGGGATCTGTGGGTTCTGGACGGTGGCCTCTTGATTACATTGTTACATTATGAAGGTTATTAAACCTACTCGCTTGTTTAGAAATAAGCGGCAAAGCGCCACTGTTAAAATAAAGGTGGGGAGCTACAGCTGGAGGGACAATTATACGGAGCTAAGATGGTTGTTGCTGTTTTTTGTTAGGGTTTATTTTTTAAAGCTGACTGAGCATCATGATGTTCAAGGCCTTCATGCTCTGTTGACATTGTGGAAGTTATTTCTCTCTCTCTCTGTGTGTGTGTGTGTGTGTGTGTGTGTGTGTGTGTGTGTGTGTGTGTGTGTGTGTGTGTGTGTGTGTGTGTGTGTGTGTGTGTGTGTCTGTGTGCTCCTCATAGGAGGAAGGGGAGGACCATCCTCTGTGAATTTCATACAAATAAAAATAGTGAAACATTTAAGAAGTTATCCTTTTTAGATAAAAATATACTAACTACTATTCACATGTCACCAAATAATTGATTAAAACACACTGTTTTGTAATGAAGATCTACAGTAGCGTCAACAGCACTCTGTAGGGTAGCACCATGGTGTAGCCGGAGGACAGCTAGCTTCCGTCCTCCTCTGAGTACATTGAATTCAATACCAAACCTAGGAGGCTCATGGTTCTCACCCCTTCCATAGACTTGCACAGTAATTATGACAACTTCCGGAGGACGTCCTCCAACCTATCAGAGCTTTTACAGCATGAACTGACATGTTGTCCACCCAGTCAAAGGATTAGAGAATTAATCTAGTACTGAAAGCATAAGCTACAGCTAGCTCGTAACTGAAAGGTTGCTGGATCAAATCCCCGAGCTGACAAGGTGAAAATATGTTGTTCTGCCTCTGAACAAGGCAGTTAACCCACTGTTCCTAGGCCGTCATTGTAAATAAGAATTTGTTCTTAACTGACTTGCCTAGTAAAATAAAGGTTAAATTTAAAAAAAGAGAGAGAAAGACAACAGTTGAACAGTTTAACAAATACATTTATTCAAAAATGAAGGAGAAGCGAGAGAGAGAGCTAGCTATATTTTGTAATATATATTTGTTTTACTTTCACTTACTTAGCTAGCGAATGCCACTAGCTAGTTTAACATACTCAAATACATGGTTCAAACAGAGAGGGATACTGTGTTAGCTAGCAGGCTATACCGCTCAGGAAGGAGAGGCGTTCTGTCTCCTAGAGATTAATGTACTTTGGTGCGAAAAGTGCAAATCAATCCCAGAACAACAGCAAAGGACCTTGTGAAGATGCTGGAGGAAACAGGTACAAAAGTATCTATATCCACAGTAAAACAAGTCCTATATCGGCAGCATCATGTTATGGGGGTGCTTTGCTGCAGGAGGGACTGGTGCACTTCACAAAATAGATGGCATCATGAGGAAGGAAAATGATGTGGATATATTGAAGCAACATCAGCTTGGTCACAAATGGGTCTTCCAAAAGGACAATGACCCCAAGCATACTTCCAAAGTAGTGGCAAAATGGCTTAAGGGCAACAGAGTCAATGTATTGGAGTGGCCATCACAAAGCCCTGACCTCAATCTTATAGATAAGTTGTGGGCAGAACTGAAAAAGCGTGTGCGAGCAAGGAGGCTTACAAACCTGACTCCGTTACACCAGTTCTGTCAGGAAGAATGGGCCAAAATTCACCCAACTTATTGTGGGAAGCTTGTGGAAGGCTACCCGAAACATTTGACTCAAGTTAAACAATTTAAAGGCAATGCTACAAAATACTAATTGAGTGTATGTACACTTCTGACCCACTGGGAATGTGATGAAAGAAATCAAAGCTGAAATAAATCACTCTCTTTTTATGTCAGGGATTGTGAAAAACTGAGTTATAAATGTATTTGGCTAAGGTGTATATGTAAACTTCTGACTTCAACTGTACCACCGTGCGTGTCTACTACACTGCTATGATACTGCAAGCTTATACAGTACATGCTATTCAAGCATTTTTATCCCAGTTGGATAAATACTACTTCCCTGAAACACTACAAACCTACGCCCCTATGCCAAGCAAAAACGTCTACCCTGATACAGCCTAGCGATACTGTTACCATTAAAATACAGCAAGCCAAAACAACTGTGAACCCCAAAGAACTGGCAGCCATTTAAAGAAAGCCTATACTATGCCCCTACACTAGTCCAGTATTAAAAGCCCCGGCAACACATTAGATATTAAATCCTAGAAATGGTACAAGCTCGCATACAGCACCATACGCAATGGAAAGTAATTTATTGGAGAAAGATCAGGATCTTCTCAGAACAGATCTCTTTCCCTGCAAACAAAGAGAGAAAGCATCACCTCAGGCCCAGCCCATGAAAACAAAGGGATTCAATTAACTGTGAATGTGACTCTACATTAGTGCCTATTCCACAAGAGGCCTGCTGCCCCCTTCTGGTGGCTAGTGGAAAAGCAGTCAACATTTTTCCAAGATTTTCCTCCCACTCTTGTAGTTAGACTCTGGACACTAAGTTGTCCTATTGGTTTGATGATATGTCATGACATGACATAATATATCCCAATCTTAGTAAAATACAATAGTATCCTCTGACTGACAACCACCACTGTAAACTATCTTGTTCCTGGTAGTCAAACGTGTTTGACCTTGTTGGACGGGGGGGGGGGGGGGGGGGCTGCCAAGCCATGGAAAGTGTGTTAGGTGGTGTCGTGTCGAAAGTGACACGAGGGAGATAAGAGATGAAACGTCACGTTAAAGTTACAGTCGGACGTGTCGTGTCGTCGCTATAGCCTTAGGGGTACAGCTTGCAGGTTGCAGCCACCATGGGACAATGTGACCGACAGATGTTGAAAACCACAGAGGAGAATAATGCAGTTTATCCCTCATGACGTCATGACATGTAGTTAATCATCTAGAAGCTTTCAGCCTGTAGTGCTGTGATATCTGATTGGGGAGTGGATGGATACATGTCTCTAAGACATTCATCTGATTGGGTATTGGATGGATACATGTCTCTAAGACATTCATCTGATTGGGTATTGGATGGATACATGTCTCTAAGACATTCATCTGATTGGGGAGTGGATGGATACATGTCTCTAAGACATTCATCTGATTGGGTATTGGATGGATACATGTCTCTAAGACATTCATCTGATTGGGTATTGGATGGATACATGTCTCTAAGACATTCATCTGATTGGGTATTGGATGGATACATGTCTCTAAGACATTCATCTGATTGGGTATTGGATGGATACATGTCTCTAAGACATTCATCTGATTGGGGAGTGGATGGATACATGTCTCTAAGACATTCATCTGATTGGGTATTGGATGGATACATGTCTCTAAGACATTCATCTGATTGGGGATTGGATGGATACATGTCTCTAAGACATTCATCTGATTGGGGATTGGATGGATACATGTCTCTAAGACATTCATCTGATTGGGGATTGGATGGATACATGTCTCTAAGACATTCATCTGATTGGGGATTGGATGGATACATGTCTCTAAGACATTCATCTGATTGGGGATTGGATGGATACATGTCTCTAAGACATTCATCTGATTGGGTATTGGATGGATACATGTCTCTAAGACATTCATCTGATTGGGGAGTGGATGGATACATGTCTCTAAGACATTCATCTGATTGGGTATTGGATGGATACATGTCTCTAAGACATTCATCTGATTGGGGAGTGGATGGATACATGTCTCTAAGACATTCATCTGATTGGGTATTGGATGGATACATGTCTCTAAGACATTCATCTGATTGGGGAGTGGATGGATACATGTCTCTAAGACATTCATCTGATTGGGTATTGGATGGATACATGTCTCTAAGACATTCATCTGATTGGGTATTGGATGGATACATGTCTCTAAGACATTCATCTGATTGGGTATTGGATGGATACATGTCTCTAAGACATTCATCTGATTGGGTATTGGATGGATACATGTCTCTAAGACATTCATCTGATTGGGGAGTGGATGGATACATGTCTCTAAGACATTCATCTGATTGGGTATTGAATGGATACATGTCTCTAAGACATTCATCTGATTGGGTATTGGATGGATACATGTCTCTAAGACATTCATCTGATTGGGTATTGGATGGATACATGTCTCTAAGACATTCATCTGATTGGGTATTGGATGGATACATGTCTCTAAGACATTCATCTGATTGGGGAGTGGATGGGTACATGTCTCTAAGACATTCATCTGATTGGGTATTGGATGGATACATGTCTCTAAGACATTCATCTGATTGGGTATTGGATGGATACATGTCTCTAAGACATTCATCTGATTGGGTATTGGATGGATACATGTCTCTAAGACATTCATCTGATTGGGGAGTGGATGGATACATGTCTCTAAGACATTCATCTGATTGGGTATTGGATGGATACATGTCTCTAAGACATTCATCTGATTGGGGATTGGATGGATACATGTCTCTAAGACATTCATCTGATTGGGGATTGGATGGATACATGTCTCTAAGACATTCATCTGATTGGGGATTGGATGGATACATGTCTCTAAGACATTCATCTGATTGGGGATTGGATGGATACATGTCTCTAAGACATTCATCTGATTGGGGATTGGATGGATACATGTCTCTAAGACATTCATCTGATTGGGTATTGGATGGATACATGTCTCTAAGACATTCATCTGATTGGGGAGTGGATGGATACATGTCTCTAAGACATTCATCTGATTGGGTATTGGATGGATACATGTCTCTAAGACATTCATCTGATTGGGGAGTGGATGGATACATGTCTCTAAGACATTCATCTGATTGGGTATTGGATGGATACATGTCTCTAAGACATTCATCTGATTGGGGAGTGGATGGATACATGTCTCTAAGACATTCATCTGATTGGGTATTGGATGGATACATGTCTCTAAGACATTCATCTGATTGGGTATTGGATGGATACATGTCTCTAAGACATTCATCTGATTGGGTATTGGATGGATACATGTCTCTAAGACATTCATCTGATTGGGTATTGGATGGATACATGTCTCTAAGACATTCATCTGATTGGGGAGTGGATGGATACATGTCTCTAAGACATTCATCTGATTGGGTATTGGATGGATACATGTCTCTAAGACATTCATCTGATTGGGTATTGGATGGATACATGTCTCTAAGACATTCATCTGATTGGGTATTGGATGGATACATGTCTCTAAGACATTCATCTGATTGGGGAGTGGATGGATACATGTCTCTAAGACATTAATCCGATTGGGGATTGGATGATACACGATACATCTCTTCACCACATTCTGAGGTCTATCACCAGGGAAACTGCCATCTCCCCAGCTCAACTCAGCTTCTCTTCACCACATTCTGAGGTCCATCACCAGGGAGACTGCCATCTCCCCAGCTCAACTCAACTGAGAATGTGGTGTCCATGTTTGATTTCTGATGGAGACAACCAAGAGGGTTCCAACAGCAGAAAGAGTATACCAGAAGAGAGACTTCAAAATGCATACATGTGCGTATAGTTGACTTATAGTTGAAATTATACATAGAGTTTTGATGAGGTACTGAGACAATATGCATATGAGCATGGATAATATGCATACCAGTGTTGTTGGTGTTCATTGAACCATATTTAGATCATACATTATGGATTATAAGATAATATGCATACCAGTGTTGTTGGTGTTCATTGAACCGTATTTAGATCATACATTATGGATTATAAGATAATATGCATACCAGTGTTGTTGGTGTTCATTGAACTGTATTTAGATAATACATTATGGATTATAAGATAATATGCATACCAGTGTTGTTGGTGTTCATTGAACTGTATTTAGATCATACATTATGGATTATAAGATAATATGTCTACCAGTGTTGTTGGTGTTCATTGAACTGTATTTAAACCAAATCAACACAGTATAAAGCGTTCTCTTCTCATATGACACTCCTATTCTAGTTAACACACACATGTTGGGCCTTAACATTGCTTAAAGCCACCGTCTAAAGTCCTGCTTTCCTGAACAGAGAGGAACGCTTCCTTTGATCATCAAATTGTTTGGAGGTACTCTCTGTTCTTGAATGATCTGGACCACTGAAGTGGAAACTGACATTTCTGGCGGTACCCAAAGCTTTTTCAGAGAAAGGAGAGGGAGGGAGGACACAAGGGAGGAAACAAGGGAGGAAACAAAAATTAAGTGGAAATGACACAGTGGGGGAAGTGTGAGAAATCTAAAACTACAGCCCAATTCCTCCTGACGTCCTTCTGGCCAGTGTAATGAAAGTCTCTCAAATACAACATCTCTCAACATGACTGGGAACTCAACTTGAAGGCCTATGTTATCAACCTGAACAATGGGGGTATTTCTCCGCCTTGCAGGAAGTGGACATGTTCATGTATTAGGAGCGTAAGCAGTCTCATGTAATGTCAGAAAATGGCTGACGTAACACTTCTTTGTGAGGAGAAAGTCTACTGATAACAACAGGTTGAATGTTGCTGCCAATCAGAGCGAAACGCAGAACAAGAAAGCACAGCTCCTTGTAAGGCGTCGACGTCGCAATTCCAGCCTTTAGACATCATCACACTGCTGCTGCCTCGTTCTAATGTCAATTGCCCGTTAACTACTGTCCTTGGTAAACGGTTCAATTCGACGGCTTGATCATAGTTTGATTAGATAAGTGCACATTTTCGTATTCATGCATATCCATTTTCATGAATGAATCAGGATTGCCTTCCTGTGTAAATAACAAACAACCAGTGGATTCCACTGTGGCCCTTTATGTCTCTTTCAAGGGAAGGCTTTGGTATTTTCTGGTAGGCTACATCATGGGTTCCCAAACCTTTCAGCCCCCGAACCCCCAAATAACGGTCCCAGAGACTCCGACCCCCTCTCTCCCCGGAGGTGGTTGAAGCATACAAACGTTTGTGCACACACACACACACACACTAATAGGCCTAGGCTATTCAAACACGGGCATAACGACAACAGAGAACACAAAAGCCTAACAACCATAATATTAATTAATATAGTAATTTTGTAATGTTAAACTTACCTAATGAGATAGGTGGGCACTATGCTTGGAGCACAACAAGGCCAGTCTGGGTTTAATTTTGGAGACTGCCACTCAGAGATCATCCTCCAGGTTCAATCGCGATCTGTACTTATTTTTTATATATGTCAGTGCCGAGAAAGTATTTTCATATAAGTACAGTGGGGAGAACAAGTATTTGATACACTGCCGATTTTGCAGGTTTTCCCACTTACAAAGCATGTAGAAGTCTGTAATTTTTTATCATAGGTACACTTCAACTGTGAGTGACGGAATCTAAAACAAAAATCCAGAAAATCACATTGTATGATTTTTAAGTAATTAATTTGCATTTTATTGCATGAAATAAGTATTTGATACATCAGAAAAGCAGAACTTAATATTTGGTTCAGAAACCTTTCTTTGCAATTACAGAGATCATACGTTTCCTGTAGTTCTTGACCAGGTTTGCACACACTGCAGCAGGGATTTTGTCCCACTCCTCCATACAGACCTTCTCCAGATCCTTCAGGTTTCGGGGCTGTCGCTGGGCAATACGGACTTTCAGCTCCCTCCAAAGATTTTCTATTGGGTTCAGGTCTGGAGACTGGCTAGGCCACTCCAGGACCTTGAGATGCTTCTTACGGAGCCACTCCTTAGTTGCCCTGGCTGTGTGTTTCGGGTCGTTGTCATGCTGGAAGACCCAGCCACGACCCATCTTCAATGCTCTTACTGAGGGAAGGAGGTTGTTGGCCAAGATCTCGCGATACATGGCCCCATCCATCCTCCCCTCAACACGGTGCAGTCGTCCTGTCCCCTTTGCAGAAAAGCATCCCCAAAGAATGATGTTTCCACCTCCATGCTACACGGTTGGGATGGTGTTCTTGGGGTTGTACTCATCCTTCTTCTTCCTCCAAACACGGCGAGTGGAGTTTAGACCAAAAAGCTCTATTTTTGTCTCATCAGACCACATGACCTTCTCCCATTCCTCCTCTGGATCATTCAGATGGTCATTGGCAAACTTCAGACGGGCCTGGACATGCGCTGGCTTGAGCAGGGGGACCTTGCGTGCGCTGCAGGATTTTAATCCATGACGGCGTAGTGTGTTACTAATGGTTTTCTTTGAGACTGTGGTCCCAGCTCCCTTCAGGTCATTGACCAGGTCCTGCTGTGTAGTTCTGGGCTGATCCCTCACCTTCCTCATGATCATTGATGCCCAACGAGGTGAGATCTTGCATGGTTTCCCAGACCGAGGGAGATTTACCGTCATCTTGAACTTCTTCCATTTTCTAATAATTGCGCCAACAGTTGTTGCCTTCTCACCAAGTTGCTTGCCTATTGTCCTGTAGCCCATCCCAGCCTTGTGCAGGTCTACAATTTTATCCCTGATGTCCTTACACAGCTCT
Source organism: Thymallus thymallus (assembly GCA_023634145.1). Taxonomy (NCBI): domain Eukaryota; kingdom Metazoa; phylum Chordata; class Actinopteri; order Salmoniformes; family Salmonidae; genus Thymallus; species Thymallus thymallus. The sequence continues at coordinate 22,592,312 of CM042422.1, forward strand.
CTGGTCTTGGCCATTGTGGAGAGGTTGGAGTCTGTTTGATTGAGTGTGTGGACAGGTGTCTTTTATACAGGTAACGAGTTCAAACAGGTGCAGTTAATACAGGTAATGAGTGGAGAACAGGAGGGCTTCTTAAAGAAAAACTAACAGGTCTGTGAGAGACGGAATTCTTACTGGTTGGTAGGTGATCAAATACTTATGTCATGCAATAAAATGCAAATTAATTACTTAAAAATCATACAATGTGATTTTCTGGATTTTTGTTTTAGATTCCGTCTCTCACAGTTGAAGAGTACCTATGATAAAAATTATAGACCTCTACATGCTTTGTAAGTAGGAAAACCTGCAAAATCAGCAGTGTATCAAATACTTGTTCTCCCCACTGTATGTACATGCAAACGGAATCAGTACATCCATTGCGGCCTTGGATGTAAATGTGTCCAAAGTAGCTTTGTGTCAACTGAGTCTTGTTACGTAAAGCTAACTGGGATAACAACCTGATTAGGAGACACTTCCAGGGAACATAGACACAAATAAGTCTTTCACCCACACACGACACGCACACGGACACACACAGAGACACGCACACGGACACACACAGAGACACGCACACACACACAGAGACACGCACACGGACACACACAGAGACACGCACACACACGGACACACACACACAGAGACACGCACGGACACACGCACACGGAGACACGCAGACACGCACACACGCCCACGGAGACACGCACACAGACACGCACGCGGAGACACGCACACACACGCACACAGAGACACGCACACGGAGACACGCACACGGAGACACGCACACGGAGACACGCACCCACACAAGAGCACACACTCCCATATGGATGATTGCAGACTTCATGATAAGGAACCTTGACTAATCCTCCTCTATAAGCATTCTGAGATATACAATATTGATGCTGTATGACTGGAGCACTTTAGTGGACGTGAGAGCCTGTTAGCAGTGTGTGTCTATTTACTTGCCAAGTCTGAACTTACCACTACTCACTCTAGGGACACTGGCAGGTCCTGGCTGAATGTGCTAGTGCATACCAATTAGCATTGAGAAAAAAAGGAGATCCAAAAAGAGCTCCAGCTATTTTGTTTACACCAAAAATACTTTGATATCTGCTCTTGGTGCGCAATCTCACAGTTTAAAGTGGAACAGACAGCCGCATTCTCACACTTCACACGGCTTGAAGGAAAATCATTGTTGGAAACTGTGCCTGTCTGACTCTGAATTCAAATGAGTGTGGATAGACCCCGTGGTGAGAGTACTTGTCGAATAGCAAGGGAGAGTTTGACAATGGAACCTGGGGAACCAATGATGAGGCTGGGATATCTGGGAGTAGAAAAAAAGGTGTTTGAAATATTGAGGGAGTGACTGGCTATTTCCATTGAGCCCTTGGGGTGCACACTTTGTTATAGCCCAGCATTAACACGCCTAATTCAACTAATTCAACTAATCAACAATTCAACTAATCACCTAATCACCTAATCACCAAAGCCTTTGATTAGTGCTGGGCTAGGAAAAGAAAATGCATGAGGATCCAAACTACTTCTAACATCAAACTCCTATAAGATCAGTGAGTGCATTGAGATGTTTCAATACAGTTTAAACATACCACGGCTTCATCTTCAGACAGAGCACGCCCCTCATCCTGGACGGGAGAGAGTTTGGCCTGGACTTCATCCACGGTAATACTGTGGCAGACAAAGAAACAGGAGAAAAAGAGGTTAAAAACAATAACTGAGAAACTTGAAGGATAGAAGTGAGGGAAGGAGGGAGGAAAAGGGAGCTAGAAAGAAAGAAAGAAAGAAAGAAAGAAAGAAAGAAAGAAAGAAAGAAAGAAAGAAAGAAAGAAAGAAAGAAAGAAAGAAAGAAAGAAAGAAAGAAAGAAAGAAAGAAAGAAAGAAAGAAAGAAAGAAAGAAAGAAAGAAAGAAAGAAAGAAAGAAAGAAAGAAGGGATGAGAGACATTGAGATGGGAGACATTGAGATGGGAGACATTGAGATACATTGTGATGGGAGACATTGAGATGGGAGACATTGAGATGGGAGACATTGAGATGGGAGACATTGAGATGGGAGACATTGAGATGGGAGACAGACATTGAGATGGGAGACATTGAGATGGGAGACATTGAGATGGGAGACATTGAGATGGGAGACAGACATTGAGATGGGAGACATTGAGATGGGAGACATTGAGATGGGAGACAGACATTGAGATGGGAGACAGACATTGAGATGGGAGACAGACATTGAGATGGGAGACATTGAGATGGGAGACATTGAGATGGGAGACATTGAGATGGGAGACATTGAGATACATTGAGATGGGAGACATTGAGATGGGAGACATTGAGATACATTGAGATGGGAGAAATTGAGATTGGAGACATTGAGATACATTGAGATGGGATACATTGAGATGGGAGACATTGAGATGGGAGACATTGAGATGGGAGACATTGAGATGGGAGACATTGAGATTGGAGACATTGAGATGGGAGACATTGAGATGGGAGACATTGAGATGGGAGACATTGAGATGGGAGACATTGAGATGGGAGACATTGAGATGGGAGACATTGAGATGAGATACATTGAGATGGGAGAATTTGAGATTGGAGACATTGAGATACATTGTGATGGGAGAGATTGAGATGAGATACATTGAGATACATTGAGATGGGAGACATTGAGATGGGAGACATTAAGATGGGAAACATTGAGATGGGAAACATTGAGATGGGAGACATTGAGATGGGAGACATTGAGATGGGAGACATTGAGATGGGAGACATTGAGATGGGAGACATTGAGATGGGAGACATTGAGATGAGATACATTGAGATGGGAGACATTGAGATGGGAGACATTGAGATGGGAGACATTGAGATGAGATACATTGAGATGGGAGACATTGAGATGGGAGACATTGAGATGAGATACATTGAGATGGGAGACATTGAGATGAGATACATTGAGATGGGAGACATTGAGATGGGAGACATTGAGATGGGAGACATTGAGATGGGAGACATTGAGATGGGAGACATTGAGATGAGATACATTGAGATGGGAGACATTGAGATGGGAGACATTGAGATGAGATACATTGAGATGGGAGACATTGAGATGGGAGACATTGAGATGGGAGACATTGAGATGGGAAACCTGTTTTTTTTTTTTAAACCAGGTTTGCTGGGATCCAGTATTATGTGCATTGATACAGTACTGATTGACGTGAGCTCCAAACAGACTTAGATACTGTGGAATAGATGGAGGGTTCCTGTGTGTATTCTCTATTCTGTTGGAGGAGAGGTGGGTGTCTAGGTTGGAGTGGAGCTACAGTGGAACAGGGTTATTATCCCACTGTCTTTTCACAGCACCCAACCTTTGATCAACTCTCCATGTCAAGGTCTCCACTAAGAGGAGATGGCCGTTGAATAAAGGAGGAGGCTACCTAAAAGGGTGCATTTCTCTCCAACTTCTCTCCAAGTGAGTTGTTGCCCCCCTTGTGCAGCTTTAAACAACGCGAGGTCGACACTAGAAGGAGAAAACGTCTATCGCTGATGTATTCCATGGCCACACATGAAACTCCTAACAGTGATATGTATCTTTAAGGGAGCACACAGCCACGCACTCACTCATTTAAACAATCTCTCAGTCTTTCACTCACACACACGCAAACCCTCTCTGAGTCAACATTTAGCTCCCTGCCAGGTGTCTACACTATTTCAGGAGCAGGGGGGTCAAACTCATTTTGCCCCAAGGCCACATTCGGTCTTCACCGAGGTCCGGAGGGTCAACACACTTTAAACATGATATATTTCCTAGCTGTCAAAATTTGTCAAAAACATTTTCATAAATCAATCGCTTCTGGAATTCTGATACTCCTTGACTGTCTAGATTTAATTTTGGTGACTGTTAGCAAGCTGGTCTATAAGAGACTATAAATGACCATTACCATTTCTACACAGGGTATAGTGACGTACAGTAGGTCAGGTTATCTACTACAGGAAACATGGAGGGTGTAGTGTTGTACAGTAGGTCAGGTTATCTGCCACAGGAAACCTGGAGGGTATAGTGTCGTAGGTCAGGTTATCTACCACAGGAAACCTGGAGGGTATAGTGTCGTAGGTCAGGTTATCTACCACAGGAAACATGGAGGGTATAGTGTCGTAGGTCAGGTTATCTACCACAGGAAACCTGGAGGGTATAGTGTCGTACAGTAAGTCAGGTTATCTACTACAGGAAACATGGAGGGTATAGTGTCGTAGGTCAGGTTATCTACCACAGGAAACCTGGAGGGTATAGTGTCGTAGGTCAGGTTATCTACTACAGGAAACCTGGAGGGTATAGTGTCGTACAGTAAGTCAGGTTATCTACTACAGGAAACATGGAGGGTATAGTGTCGTAGGTCAGGTTATCTACCACAGGAAACATGGAGGGTATAGTGACGTAGGTCAGGTTATCTACTACAGGAAACATGGAGGGTATAGTGTCGTAGGTCAGGTTATCTACTACAGGAAACATGGAGGGTATAGTGTCGTAGGTCAGGTTATCTACTACAGGAAACATGGAGGGTATAGTGTCGTAGGTCAGGTTATCTACCACAGGAAACATGGAGGGTATAGTGTCGTAGGTCAGGTTATCTACTACAGGAAACCTGGAGGGTATAGTGTCGTACAGTAAGTCAGGTTATCTACTACAGGAAACATGGAGGGTATAATGTCGTAAAGTAGGTCAGGTTATCTACTACAGAAAACATGGAGGGTATAGTGTCGTAGGTCAGGTTATCTACCACAGGAAACCTGGAGGGTATAGTGTCGTACAGTAAGTCAGGTTATCTACTACAGGAAACCTGGAGGGTATAGTGTCGTAGGTCAGGTTATCTACCACAGGAAACCTGGAGGGTATAGTGTCGTACAGTAAGTCAGGTTATCTACTACAGGAAACATGGAGGGTATAGTGTCGTAGGTCAGGTTATCTACTACAGGAAACATGGAGGGTATAGTGACGTAAGTCAGGTTATCTACTACAGGAAACATGGAGGGTATAGTGTCGTAGGTCAGGTTATCTACTACAGGAAACATGGAGGGTATAGTGTCGTAGGTCAGGTTATCTACTACAGGAAACATGGAGGGTATAGTGTCGTAGGTCAGGTTATCTACTACAGGAAACATGGAGGGTATAGTGTCGTAGGTCAGGTTATCTACCACAGGAAACCTGGAGGGTATAGTGTCGTAGGTCAGGTTATCTACCACAAGAAACATGGAGGGTATAGTGTCGTAAAGTAGGTCAGGTTATCTACCACAAGAAACATGGAGGGTATAGTGTCGTAAAGTAGGTCAGGTTATCTACTACAGAAAACATGGAGGGTATAGTGTCGTAAAGTAGGTCAGGTTATCTACTACAGAAAACATGGAGGGTATAGTGTCGTAAAGTAGGTCAGGTTATCTACTACAGAAAACATGGAGGGTATAGTGTCGTAAAGTAGGTCAGGTTATCTACTACAGAAAACATGGAGGGTATAGTGTCTAATGCTAGCGATCTGGCCTCACGTTATGTTCAATCAGAGTGGGAACGAACACACATAGACAAAAACACAGACACACACACACACACACACACACACACACACACACACACACACACACACACAGGGAGGATGAAAACCACAACCTGTCACTGTGCCGTGGGGAGGCTCTATGATGGTTGGTTTCCTAGAGCAGTTGGTATACACTATTTATAAGTAGCACTACAGGTACCAGTTAATCCAGCACTGGGCTGCCAACTGCCAGCCGGTTGGCACTGGGACGCGTATGTGTTTGTGGTGCTTATGAAGGCTTATATAACACAGAGAACCAGAAACCCACCCAGGAGCATACAAAACATGTTTAGACAACGCTAACACAACGTTTAGAAAACATTTAGTCAACGTTAAGCATGGTTCTTATCTTATATGATATGGCATTACCATGTCTAAACCAGAAAAGATGTCTGCTTTCAGATTCCCTTCTTGAAATCGGTCTGCGTCGTCAATCATAATGGCACATTTTTAACTGGTAAAAACACAAATTCCTGAATCTAAAGCCACACAATTATCAAGATAAGCAGTCCGGCTTCTGAGATTTAATGTTTTGAATAACATTCATTTTTATTTCAGAGGGGAAATCGAAATTCTTAAGAAAACAATAGCGATTATTAAGGATAACAGAAATAAATAAACAACACACATGAGATCAGCCTATAAATGGAGTGCTGTTATCACTGAATTTGCATATAATTATATATTCCTATCAAATGAATTAAGAATAGCATAGTGTTTCAAAGTGACAAAGAGAAAGCCCTTTTTCCAAGAGTCCACAATGTACATAGTAATAGTCAGTACATGGAAAACTGTGCTAGTATCAGGTATATCATACGCCAAAGTAATCTAAATTGCCCTTGGCACCTGGGCCTGTTGGAGCTACCCGCTCGAGCTAGGCCCATAATCCCAATGACGGATTGACTGAAACAAAGTCTACCTAAAAACAAGCGGCACATGCAGATATTTTAGCTTAGTAATGTGTTTGTTTAAAGCCGGGCTCCCTGAACATTTGCGATGGGGAGGGGACGGACGCAGGCTGAATAATGGAGGCTCAGGAATGCATTAACCGCCGCACCACTAGCTAGAAAAGCTGCCCAAGCATTTCCTCCTGATGCGGCCATATGTTTTATTGCATGTTTAGTTTACAATCCCCGGGACATCCTCTCCCAGAGAATATGCCTAGTTAGCTTGCACAGTATTGATTTCTTTCAGGGGCAGTGGGGGGGAATGTGGATGGATGAGAAAGGGGAGGGCGGAGATGGTGGAGAGGGGGTATAGGCTCATTGGAGATCCGGTAGATTTTTCTGCAAGTCTGTGAGGAAATGTTAAGGCTACATAAGGCTACATAAGCAAAACTGTAGCCATTCTCCATAGAGCAGGCAGAGGAGGTTAAACACTGCCCACACCAGCGAGTCAGACGTCTATTATATTACACAATGCAAACAAGGCAATGAAATGCTTTCCGATGCCCAGGGAGAACAAACGATCCAAGGTGGGATAGTTCACAGAGACAAATGACCGACAGAGTTGGGAGATGAAAGAATGGGAGGAGGATATGCATCCTAAGATGAATGAGGCCTATGAGTTGACCATTTTTCTTATTGACCACTACGAAAGAGGTACATCAATCATTGTATCGAAGGTAGACAAGGTTATCTAAATGTAATACACTTGGTTGGCAATTCAGATTTGTCAGCTTTGTTTGAACACCATATTAGTCAAGTCAGCTAATCCTGATCTTAAAACCTTTTTATATTAATCTTAACAACCTGATTTCATATCCCATGCAAGAGTTAAGGACAGTAATTCCAATTGACAAAACTAAGCGCTAACTACTGTGTACTGTATATGCTAACCTAAAATCAATCAATACATGGCACCCCTTTAGATAGATAGATAGATAGGTACTTTATTGATCCCCCGGGGGGGAAATTTCATTATCATTCATTAAAATATCCCATATGGGATGTGATTAGCCAATGATTAGCCGATGGTATTTACAGAACAGAAACCCCATGCTTCAGCCTATTTAGTTATAGGCACTATGCTGTTGGCCCACAGGTGATAATGCTTACTGCTAATAGAACATCTGATAATATACTGTAGATCATAGGCTATATGCATGGTCCAACATGTTAAAATCATTTTACCAATATGTTTTTGGGCCTATTTCTGGAGGTGGAAATTCTTATTTTAGATGGTGTCAGCATAACAACATGTTCATGGTAGAATGTCCTTTTAAAAAGTCACCAGAACTGAGCTTCTTAGTCTTTGTACATAAAATGTTCCTGGGAGGGTGGGGGGGGCTCCCCCCTGCAAACCTTTCCCCCACTGCTACAAATATTTCCAGAGGAAATACTGCAAATAACCTATGCATGTCTGGTAAGTGTATGTGGGGAATGTGAGGTGAGTGTATGTGGGGAATGTGAGGTGAGTGCATGTGGGGAATGTGAGGTGAGTGCATGTGGGGAATGTGAGGTGAGTGCATGTGGGGAATGTGAGGTGAGTGCATGTGGGGAATGTGAGGTGAGTGCATGTGGGGAATGTGAGGCGAGTGCATGTGGGGAATGTGAGGCGAGTGCATGTGGGGAATGTGAGGCGAGTGCATGTGGGGAATGTGAGGCGAGTGCATGTGGGGAATGTGAGGCGAGTGCATGTGGGGAATGTGAGGTGAGCGTAAACCCCAGTCTCAACGTCAACAGTGAAGAGGCGACTCCGGGATGCTGGCCTTCTAGGCAGAGTTGCAAAGAAAAAGCCATATCTCAGACTGGCCAATAAAAATAAAAGATTAAGATGGGCAAAAGCACACAGACACTGGACAGAGGAAGATATGTCTTTTTCTTTGCAACTCTGCCTAGAAGGCCAGCATCCCGTAGTCGCCTCTTCACTGTTGATGTTGAGACTGGTGTTTTGCGGGTACTATTTAACGAAGCTGCCAGTTGAGGACTTGTGAGGCCTCTGTTTCTCAAACTAGACACTCTAATGTACTTGTCCTCTTGCTCAGTTGTGCACCGGGGCCTCCCACTCCTCTTTCTATCCTGGTTAGAGACAGTTTGCACTGTTCTGTGAAGGGAGTAGTACACAGCGTTGTACGAAATCTTCAGTTTCTTGGCAATTTCTCACATGGAATAGCCTTCATTTCTCAAAACAAGAATAGACTGACGAGTTTCAGAAGAAAGTGATTTATATCTGGCCATTTTGAGCCTTTAATTGAACCCACAAATGATGCTCCAGATACTGAACTAGTCTAAAGAAGGACAATTTTATTGCTTCTTTAATCAGCACAACAGTTTTCAGCTGTGATAACATAATTGCATAAGGGTTTTCTAATGATCAATTAGCCTTTTAAAATTATAAACTTGGATTAGCTAACACAACGGGCCATTGGAACACAGGAGAGATGGTTGCTGATAATGGGCCTCTGTATGCCTATGTAGATATTCCATAAAAAATCTGCAGTTTCCAGCTACAATAGTAATTTACAACATTAACTATCTACTGTATTTCTGATCAATTTGATGTTATTTTAATGTACAAAACATTTGATTTTCTTTCAAAAACAAGGACATATCTAAGTGACCCCAAACATTTGAATGTTAGTGCATGTGGGGAATGTGAGGTGAGTGTATGGTTATTTACCTTCCATCTCTATTGCTGTCCAACTCATTGAAAATGCTGATTGGAGACTCAGTCTTATAGTGACTTCTGGGTCCTGGAAACACAACAATAGGGTTATTGTGGAATCACCTGATGACGTCTTAGGCTACATCAACCTTCAGTGAAAACAGAAATAAGTAATTGAGTGACAGACAATTTTACTCAATTTCAATTTGGTGGTGGAATTCCCTTTAAACTATATCAAATATACACTGAGTGGACTAAACATTAGTAAGTCTTTTCATGACATGGACTGACCAGGTGAATCCAGGTGAAAGCTATGATCCCTTATTGATGTCACCTATTAAATCCACTTCAATCAGTGTAGATGAAGGGGAGGAGACAGGTTAAAGAAGGAATTTTAAGCCTTGAGACAATTGAGACATGGATTGTGTATGTGTGCCATTCAGAGGGTGAAGGGCAAGACAAAATATTTGGGTGCCTTTGAACGGGGTATGGTAGTAGATGCCAGGAGCACCGGTTTGAGTGTGTCAAGAACTGCAACGCTGCTGGATTTTTCACGCTCAACAGTTTCCCGTTTATCAAGAATGGTCCACCACCCAAAGGACATCCAGCCAACTTTACATAATGGTGGGAAGCATTAGAGTCAACATGGGCCAGCATCCCTGTGGAATGCTATCGACACCTTGTAGAGTCCATGCCCTGATGAACTGAGGTTGTTATGAGGGCAAAGGGGGGGGGGGGGGGGTGGGGGGTGCAACTCAATATTAGGAAGGTGTTCTTAATGTTTTGTACACTCATTGTCATTTTGAGGAGAGGATGGACTGATGGGAGGGAAGGAGGATGGGTTGAAGGAGAAGTAGAAGGAGGATGGGTTGAAGGAGAGGTAGAAGGATGATGGGTTGAAGGAGAAGTAGAAGGAGGATGGGTTGAAAGAAAAGTTGAAGTAGGGTGGGTTGAAGGAGAGGTAGAAGGAGGATGGGTTGAAGGAGAAGTAGAAGGAGGATGGGTTGAAGGAGAGGTAGAAGGAGGGTGGGTTGACGGAGAAGTAGAAGGATGATGGGTTGAAGGAGAAGTAGAAGGAGGATGGGTTGAAGGAGAGGTAGAAGGATGATGGGTTGAAGGAGAAGTAGAAGGAGGATGGGTTGAAAGAAAAGTTGAAGTAGGGTGGGTTGAAGGAGAGGTAGAAGGAGGATGGGTTGAAGGAGAAGTAGAAGGAGGATGGGTTGAAGGAGAGGTAGAAGGAGGGTGGGTTGACGGAGAAGTAGAAGGATGATGGGTTGAAGGAGAAGTAGAAGGAGGATGGGTTGAAAGAAAAGTTGAAGTAGGGTGGGTTGAAGGAGAGGTAGAAGGAGGGTGGGTTGAAGGAGAGGTAGAAGGAGGATGGGTTGAAGGAAAAGTAGAATGAGGATGGATTGAAGGAAAAGTAGAATGAGGATGGATTGAAGGAGAAGGAGATGGGTTGAAGGAATAGTAGAAGGAGGATGGGTTGAAGGAGAAGTAGGAGGAGGATGGGTTGCGCTTCTTATACACATTCGTGGTCACATAGCATACATAGCCCGTCCCTCACGGGTATGCTGATTACCACCTCTTAACCGTTTTCCACTACCGTTTCAAAACCTTAGGTTCTGAGTTGTCTACACCCCTTGAGTGGCGAAACCCCAGCAATAGTACAAACTCTCAGAACAGCTCCTGCTCACACTCCCAAAGAACCAAATTGATAAAGAGCAAGGTGGTCTGAGAGGAGTAGATGCATGGGGACGTCTTCCGTCTGATAAGTTTCTGTAGGCAATCTTTAGCATTGACACACACAGGTCTCAAAGGAGCACACACACCGGGCTCAGAGGAGATGATACCCAGTTTCACCCCGTCAACCAGACCAGGGTGTTTCAAGGCCTCAGGAGTGTCTGTACAGAATTGAGAAAAGGTTATTGTCTCAGACGCTGCTTCAAGCTTATATAAAATATAAGGCAATATGTTCTAATAATGCATATGTATAATAACATGTAAATGAATATATACCTTGGAAATTATCCAACATATTTGGATCCCAGCGCATCCCAGTGCTTTCTTTGCCATTTCAGGGGATTTTAATCATGCATCTCTCTCTTCAACGCTGCCCACGTTCAAACAGTTCGTGAAGTGCCCAACCAGGAATAATAAAACTCTGGACTTGTTATATGCTAATGTGAAGGACGCATACAACTCCACTGCACTCCCTCCCCTCGGTAGATCGGATCACAACCTTGTCCACCTCACTCCACTCTACAGGCCTTTGGTCCAACAGCAGCCTGCAACCACTAGGACCATTAGGAGATGGTCCCCGGAGGTGAATGAGGCCCTACAGGACTGCTTTGAAACAACAGACTGGGATGAGCTCTGTGAGGCTCATGGGGAGGACATCGATGGACTTACTGACTGCATAACAGATTATATTAATTTTTGTGTAGAAAACACTGTACCCACCAGGAAGGTACACTGTTTTCCATACAATAAACCCTGGGTCACCAGCGACCTGAAGGCCCTGCTGAATGAGAAAAAGAGGGCCTTCAAGGAGAGGGACATGGACAAATTGAAATGCGTCCAGAGGGAGCTGAAGTTGCGGATTGCTGAGGGGAAGAGAGGGTATAAGGAGAAGATGGAGGACAAGCTGAGGCAGAGCCAGGTGAGAGAGGTGTGGAAGGGTATGAGAAATATCACTGGCTTCAAAAAGTCAAACAGTGGGCCGACGGAGGGGACCCAGGACAGAGCCAATGAGCTGAACCAATTTTTTAACAGGTTTGATACTGGCCCTGTCCACCTCCCTTCCAGCTCCCCAGACCACACACCCTCATGGCTGTCCCACCCCCACTTTTCCCACAGCACCTCTGCTGAGACAATCAGTGACCCCTCCTCCACTCCTGCTCCCCCTGGACTGATCCTCAACACCCCCCTTCCCCCCACCTCCCCACCGGGGCTGACTTTCACCACCAACCAAGTGAAGAGAGAGCTGGAGAGACTACATCAGTGGAAAGCGGCAGGCCCTGGTGGCATCAGCCCAAGGGTGCTTAGGGTCTGTGCTGACCAACTGTGTGGAATACTCCAGCGTCTCTTCAACCTTAGTCTGATCCTAGAAAGGGTCCCTGTGCTGTGGAAAACATCCTGCCTCGTCCCAGTGCCCAAGAAGGCACACCCCACTGTCCTGAAAGACTTCAGACCTGTCGCGCTAACATCACACATCATGAAGACCCTGGAAAAGTTAGTCCTCGCTCACCTCAGATCCCTGGTGTGTACATCACTGGACCCCCTGCAGTTTGCATACCAGCGCAACATCGGGGTGGATGATGCAATCATCTACCTTCTGCAGAGGGCCTACTCTCACCTGGACAACGCAGATTGCACTGTGAGGGTTATGTTTTTTGACTTCTCCAGTGCCTTCAATACCATTCAGCCCCTGCTACTGGGTGAGAAGATGAGGAGGATGGAAGTGGAAGCACCCTTAGTCTCCTGGGTCACGGACTACCTGACCGGTAGGCCACAATTTGTGCGACTACAGAGCTGTGTGTCAGAACGAGCAGTGAGCAACACAGGGGCCCCCCAGGGAACGGTCCTGAAATTGTTGGGTCATACAAGTTCCTGGGGGTCCATTTGGACAACAGGCTGGAATGGGCTGGTAACACCGGGGCCCTGTACAAAAAGGGCCAGAGCCGACTCTACTTTCTGAGGAGGCTCAGGTCCTTCAACGTGTGCAGCAAACTACTGCATACCTTCTACCAGTCTGTGGTGGCCAGTGCCATCTTTTTTGCAGTGGTGTGCTAGGGTGCCAACATTAAAGCCGGTGATGCTTCTCGGGTAAATAAGCTGATCAGGAAGGCTAGCTCTGTCCTGGGGATGAGCCTTGACACTCTAGAGGAGGTGGTGGAGAGACGGATCCTGGCCAAACTGCTGGCCATCATGGACAACGTCACACACCCTCTGCATGCCATGGTTATGACGCAGAGGAGCACCTTCAGTCACAGACTGATCCCACCACGGTGTGCCAGAGAGCGCTACAGGATGTCCTTCCTGCCGGCGGCTATTAGACTATATAATGCCTCACCGGGGTGCCATGCCGTCGGCAACATAGATCTGGAACTGTTGGGGTGCTAGGCCCTAGTTGAACAATTATGCATCCATCCGTGAGTAACTCTGGTCCGTAATCACTCATTCACTCAGGACCTATTTATTCATGCAGGTCTGTATATACATACTCATGTACAGTTGTTATATCATATCACGTGCAATATTGCTAGTAATTCTTGGACCTAACTTACGTAGTCATTCACTCAGGAATGCATATTAGTATCCTGTCAGTTGCACCTTTTCTCATGGCTTTTAGTATATCGAATGTGCAATACGTGCTTTTATCTGTAATTAAACCCTGCGCACTAAGGACTGTACTTTTAAGGGAATTACTATTATTACCCCAAATGATATCATACACACATTTAGCTATTTAAGTATCTCTTCCTGTCATTTACCTGTACAGTTTAAGTAACCATGCAAGTATTCACTTATCTGTAAATATAACTGTATATTTACTTGTACAGCTAATTTAACCAGGCAAAATATTCACTTACCTGTTCATTTACCCAGTCTGTCTATTAAGTAAACTATTATTACCCTCACTCATATCATACGCATTTTTAGCTACTGAAGTATTTCTCTGCCATCGGCCTGTATAGTATAGTTAACCATCCAACATCCACCAATGTATAGTGAACATATTCAGCCAACCACCCATACTATGCAATGTCCTTTTATAGCTTTTATTTGCACTCCAGATATCTTGTATTTCTATACTTTTTCATACTGCCGCTCTATGTATCATGTACCGTGTATCTGTCTTTTGTGTACCTTCGTTGTGGCATTTTGCACCTGCCCTGTGTTTGTTGTAGCTGCTTGACAAAGAAATTTCCCCCTCGGGGATCAATAAAGTACCTATCTAATATAGCCATGCATACATCATTCTCAGTACCTGTCGTCACCATAGCAATATGACAAACAATAATATGGCAATGCATATATTATGGCTGGTGCATGTCTAAGTGTCCTCTACTGAGACATATGATAATATTTTATTGGGCTTTACTGACTGCTCAACTATTGTAATTTACTGACTGCTCTAACTATTGGGCTTTACTGACTGCTCTAACTATTGGGCTTTACTGACTGCTCTAACTATTGGGCTTTACTGACTGCTCTAACTATTGGACTTTACTGACTGCTCTAACTATTGGACTTTACTGACTGCTCTAACTATTGGACTTTACTGACTGCTTTAACTATTGGACTTTACTGACTGCTCTACCTATTGGGCTTTACTGGCTGCTCTATCTATTGGGCTTTACTGGCTGCTCTAACTATTGGGCTTTACTGGCTGCTCTAACTATTGGCCTTTACTGGCTGCTCTATCTATTGGCCTTTACTGGCTGCTCTAACTATTGGCCTTTACTGGCTGCTCTAACTATTGGCCTTTACTGGCTGCTCTAACTATTGGCCTTTACTGGCTGCTCTATCTCCATCCTGTTGCTATCCTATGCCATTCTATAGTTTACTGAGTAACCTATTGTGGTTTCTAACCTTCCAATTCTGTTCTTTGAAACATAGTCCTAAAAATATTGAACAAAAGCTTAAAATATTAAACAAATGAGAAGTAGGAGGATGGGTTGAAGAAGCAGTAGAAGGAGTATGGGTTGAAGGAACATTAGAAGGAGGATGGGTTGAAGGAACAGTAGAAGGAGGGTGGGTTGAAGGAGAAGTAGAAGGAGGGTGGGTTGAAGGAGAAGTAGAAGGAGGGTGGGTTGAAGGAGAAGTAGAAGGAGGATGGGTTGAAGGAACAGTAGAAGGAGGGTGGGTTGAAGGAGAAGTAGAAGGAGGGTGGGTTGAAGGAACAGTAGAAGGAGGATGGGTTGAAGGAGTGGTAGAAGGAGGATGGGTTGAAGGAGAAGTAGAAGGAGGATGGGTTGAAGGAACAGTAGAAGGAGGGTGGGTTGAAGGAGAAGTAGAAGAAGGGTGGGTTGAAGTAGAAGTAGAAAGAGGGATGGGTTGAAGGAACAGTAGAAGGAGGGTGGGTTGAAGGAAAAGTAGAAGGAGGACTGGTTGAAGGAACAGTAGAAGGAGGATGGGTTGAAGCAGCGGGAGAAGGAGGATGGGTTGAAGGAGCAGTAGAAGGAGGATGGGTTGAAAGAACAGTAGAAGGAGGATGGGTTGAAAGAACAGTAGAAGGAGGGTGGGTTGAAATAGCAGTAGAAGGAGGATGGGTTGAAGGAACAGTAGAAGGAGGGTGGGTTGAAGGAGAAGTAGAAGGAGGGTGGGTTGAAGAAGTAGTAGAAGGAGGGTGGGGGTTCACCCAGTGCTTGGGCAATCAGGCGATGAGTTAGTCATGCTGAGAGAACATTTGGTTCGACTGTAAAAAAAATAATAAAAAAAAACGTGTCAGGATCCAGAATGCAATCAGGGAGCTTTGTGCTGTACGGCAGTATGATGACATGATTTCCTCTCTCCCTCGTTTTCAGGCTACACTCCTACACTCCCATTCTCTTTCACGAACCACGTGAACCACATGTATTTTCCGATCGCAAGAAACGAGATGAGCAAGAAAGGGGGAAGATGACCTCCATTCACTACTAAACGTGTCCCTTATCATTGACTCCAAAGCAGGGAATCTAAAGAGGCCAACTGAAGATGTAGAAAGAAGCACTGCATAATGCTAAGTAAACAGCCGCAATAATTACCTTCTGTACATTCTTTGAGTACTTATGGAAAAGCTAATAATGAAATTAGCAATTTTTTTCCACCATACAGTGTGTTTGCTGCATTAAGAATCCCTGTGTTTAGATATTTAACAGAGCAAAATATGAACACCGAATGCATTGGACACCATCTTAAATCTATAGCTCCAGGGTTGGGGTCAATTCCTATTTAAATTGACATTACAATCAAATTCTTGATTTCACTCATTGTGGAGAATGTATTTTGAAATACATTTGAATTTAAAAAATCTTCAAGTTATGAAATTGGAATTTAATTGAATTAGACTGATTGAACTTTTTAAATTGGAATTGTAAAACATTTCATCTTTGAAATAGAAATTCTGTATTTTAACATTTCCCACTTAACGGAATTAATAGACATATTGACGGCAGGATTCGTTTTAAATTATTTCAACTTGTATTTCTATATTCCCAGTATAGCGATGTTGAATTTAAAAGGTTACAAACTCAATAGGAGGAAGAAGCATTAAACCAGAAACTGCATTTTAACTCTGAATGTGATAGTTAACCCAAATTACATTATGGCCCATTTGTGTAAGCAGTCTATGGACCAGGACAATGTGACAGGCTTAGCCACAGTCACCAAACACTGCTGACCAAATCATGGACTGCAGCCTTTCCTTGTTCATATACTGCTTTCAGGGTAAGGAAATAAGCAAATAAGCATATTTATCCCTATCTCATGCAAACCTTTCCATGTCTTCAAATGTTCAACTGTTGCATGGGTTCATGTTAAGGTGATGTCCTCTTGCAAACGCAACATATTCTGTATCTGTCATTTCAAAGACCTTTCCTTTGTTCCAGCTGCTGGGTTTCTGCTAAAAAGGGCTTTATAAATACATCTCACTCATTAATTGATTGATATCCCACCCATCTGCAGTCCCTCAGCACTCTCCATCCTGATATCCCACCCATCTGCAGTCCCTCGGCTCTCTCCATCCTGATATCCCACCCATCTGCAGTCCCTCGGCTCTCTCCATCCTGATATCCCACCCATCTGCAGTCCCTCGGCTCTCTCCATCCTGATATCCCACCCATCTGCAGTCCCTCAGCTCTCTCCATCCTGATATCCCACTCATCGAGAAGGAGAGAGAGGAAGTGAGAAAGAGAGTTAGTGGGAGAGCGAGTGAGAGAGAGTTAGTGGGAGAGTGAGAGAGTGGATATGGAAGACTTCCATGAGAGGGGTGGATATGGAAGACTTCCATGAGAGGGGTGGATATGGAAGACTTCCATGAGAGGGGTGGATATGGAAGACTTGACATAATATTATATCCTGAACATTTTGTCTCAAGTTAACATCCCGATAATAGAATGAAATCAATGTGAAGGTCTTGCTCTCGGGTGCACGCTTTTAAACCAAGTACTGTTGGCAACCATATTCGAGTGATAGGCTGTTTTAAAACTCAGAAGATACAATAAAAAAAAATAACAATCTTTACAATTACAAATGGGACCATTAGAAAACAGTAGCAAGGCAGCTGGCAGACGCTCCAGAGTCAAAATCAGGTCACCTGCTGGAATAGCTGTGAACTCTGAGTGAACCCTAGAACTCTGAGTGAACCCTAGAACTCTGAGTGAACCCTAGCCCCATGTAACTCCACATCAGAACATGACACACTTCAATACAGGGCCAGAGAGAAGACTTGCATATTTAGGGTTGCATATTTTCCCAGTATTTTACAAATGCTCCATCCCGAGAATAAACTACTTTTGGACTGGAATTACAGTTGAATTCAGAAGTTTACATAAACTTAGGTTGAAGTCATTAAAACTCATTTTTCAACCACTCCACAGATTTCATGTTAACAAACTATAGTTTTGGCAAGTCGGTTAGGACATCTACTTTGTGCATGACACAAGTAATTCTTCCAACAATTGTTTACAGACAGATTATTTCACTTATAATTCACTATATCACAATTCCAGTGGGTCAGAAGTTTACATACACTAAGTTGACTGTGCCTTAAAACAGCTTGGAAAATTCCAGAAAATGATGTCATGGCATTAGAAGCTTCTGATAGGCAAATTGACATCATATGAGTCAATTGGAGGTGTACCTGTGGATGTATTTCACGGCCTACCTTCAAACTCAGTGCCTCTTTGCTCGACATGAACGTGGACGTGGAACATCTTTCCACGTTCATCTGTCTCCTACAGATGAACGTACTTTGGTGCGAAAAGGGCAAATCAATCCCAGAACAACAGCAAAGGACCTTTTTATGTATTTATTTTTTAACCTTTATTTTTCTAGGCAAGTCAGTTAAGAACAAATTCTTATTTACAATGACTGCCTAGGAACAGTGGGTTAACTGCCTTGTTCAGGGGCAGAACGACAGATTTTTACCTTGTCAGTTTTGTGATTCGATCCGGCAACCTTTCAGTTACGGGCCCAACACTAACCACTAGGCGAGAGAGTAAGACAGAGAGAGTAAGACAGAGAGAGTAAGACAGAGAGAGAGTAAGACAGAGAGAGTAAGACAGAGAGAGTAAGACTGAGTTGAAATAAATAATTCTCTCTACTATTTCTGACATTTTACATTCTTAAAATAAAGTGGTGATCCTAACTGACCTAAGACAGTGAATTTTTAATAGGATTAAATGTCAGGAACTGTGAAAAACTGAGTTTAAATGTATTTGGCTAAAGGTGTATGTAAACTTCAGACTTCAACTGTATATATTTAGGGCTATATATCAATCTGAAAGAGGCTAGGATATCTATATATAAGGCTATATATCAACCTAGAACAGGATGACCTATTATGGATCCAATTTGAATGTTGATGTAGAGAGAGTAAGACTGTGAGAGAGTAAGACTGTGAGAGAGTAAGACTGTGAGAGAGTAAGACTGTGAGAGAGTAAGACAGAGAGTAAAACAGAGAGAGTAAGACTGTGAGAGTAAGACTATGAGAGAGTAAGACTGTGAGAGTAAGACTGTGAGAGTAAGACTGTGAGAGTAAGACAGAGAGAGTAAGACAGAGAGAGTAAGACAGAGAGAGTAAGACAGAGTAAGACTGTGAGAGAGTAAGACAGAGAGAGTAAGACTGAGAGAGAGTAAGACAGAGAGAGTAAGACAGAGAGAGTAAGACAGAGAGAGTAAGACTGTGTAAGACAGAGAGAGTAAGACAGAGAGAGTAAGACTGTGAGAGAGTAAGACAGAGAGAGTAAGACAGAGAGAGTAAGACAGAGAGAGTAAGACTGTGAGAGTAAGACAGAGAGAGTAAGACAGAGAGAGTAAGACAGAGTAAGACTGTGAGAGAGTAAGACAGAGAGAGTAAGACAGAGAGAGTAAGACAGAGTAAGACTGTGAGAGAGTAAGACAGAGAGAGTAAGACAGAGAGAGAGTAAGACAGAGAGAGTAAGACAGAGAGAGTAAGACAGAGAGAGTAAGACAGAGAGAGTAAGACAGAGAGAGTAAGACTGTGTAAGACAGAGAGAGTAAGACAGAGAGAGTAAGACTGTGAGAGAGTAAGACTGTGAGAGTAAGACAGAGAGAGTAAGACTGAGAGAGAGTAAGACTGAGAGAGTAAGACTGAGAGAGAGTAAGACAGAGAGAGTAAGACTGAGAGAGAGTAAGACAGAGAGAGTAAGACAGAGAGAGAGTAAGACAGAGAGTAAGACAGAGAGTAAGACAGAGAGAGTAAGAGAGAGAGTAAGACAGAGTAAGACAGAGAGAGTAAGAGAGAGAGTAAGACAGAGAGTAAGACTGAGAGAGAGTAAGACAGAGAGAGTAAGACAGAGAGAGTAAGACAGAGAGAGTAAGACAGAGAGAGTAAGACAGAGAGAGTAAGACAGAGAGAGTAAGACAGAGAGAGTGCTCGCGCTGCACTGATTTAAAGCAACTATATTCAAGTGATAGGCTGTTTTAAAACTCTGTAGATACAATAAAAAAAAATAACAATCTTTACAATTAAAAAACAAGGTGACTGTTGAAAGCCAGATGGAGAGGATAGGCTATACTGCAGCAACTGTAGGACTACCTGTCACAAGAGAAAAAGTTAACATGGTGAAATGATAGGTCTGTCCCCACCCCGAGATGGGCAGTCTGTCCCCAACCCCGAGATGGGCAGTCTGTCCCCAACCCCGAGATGGGCAGTCTGTCCCCAACCCCGAGATGGGCAGTCTGTCCCAACCCCGAGATGGTCAGTCTGTCCCCACCCCGAGATGGGCAGTCTGTCCCCACCCCCCAGATGGGCAGTCTGTCCCCACCCCGAGATGGGCAGTCTGTCCCCAACCCCCAGATGGGCAGTCTGTCCCCACCCCGAGATGGGCAGTCTGTCCCCACCCCCAGATGGGCAGTCTGTCCCCACCCCAAAAAAGAGAAGGCCTATGATGACCGAAGATAGCTAACACACTTCACAGTTCATCCGCTGCTCTAAAACTGTTACATAGGCAGCGTGTCGGAAAAGGCTGTGTGCTGTAAGTCAATTGATTATCCGTTCCTAACGTGCCTCATTACATTTCCATAGAGAAACCGCTAACCCATGGAAGTCAATACCACTAGTGTGACACAGCTGTCAAATACGGCTCCTTTTTTCTCTTTATTTCATCAGATCCTCCCGGAGTCATTCAGCAGACGCTCTTAACCAGAGCGACTTACAGTTAGTGCATACATTTTCATACTGGTCCCCCGTGGAAATCGAACCCACAACCCTGGCATTGGAAGCGCCATGCTCTACCACACGGGACTACACACAATGTCCCTTTGCAATTGCCTTTGAGGGCACCAATAACAAGGCCCTTAAAAAACTCCCCAGTAACTGCGTATGAACCCCCAGAGACGGCCTTGATCAACTGCAGCGGTAATCAAGGAGAAGACTCCATTTTGGCACATGAAAAAAGCAACCCACAGTCAGTGTGGGAACCATAACGTCTACTTGCCCCTGTGCTGGTATTTCCCACCTTTGTTCAGAAATAAAAAGACAGACAAGATGTTATGAAGGGTCAATGTTTCTTTATTAAATGTATACGTCTGTTTATGTCATTCATTGTTACCGTTTGGATGGGTTTAGCTTGGTCCTGACTGGAAGAAGGCCCATATCTTTAAGGGTTCAAATGCTGACTGTTTGGCCCATGATGGGAGGAATCAGAAGTTCCTACCCTCAGAAGGCTTCTTACTGGTCATAATGTATGTGAACTTGGTTTATTAATTATAGTTTATTTTTTGTTATATTATATTTTTGTTATATTCGGCATGCTAAAGAGGACTAAAAACACTGATGCAGAAAATGGAAAGAGAAAGAAGGATACTAGTCAGTTATACAACTGAATGCATTCAACTGAAATGTGTCTTTCACATTTAACCCAACCTCTGAATCAGAGAGGTGCGGAGTCAATAAATGAATGATTGAAGATAACATCATAACCAGGAATCTGGTTAAATGTTAAAGCTCTGACACACTGGTAGGATTGTCAAACATTTGCCTGCCGACAGTACTTAGCACCTCTGAATAGTGTTGGCAGTCAATCTCTCTTGTGTTCACACAGCAAAGACCTTCAAACTAGTCAGCC
This sequence comes from Thymallus thymallus, assembly GCA_023634145.1. NCBI lineage: Eukaryota > Metazoa > Chordata > Actinopteri > Salmoniformes > Salmonidae > Thymallus > Thymallus thymallus. The sequence continues at coordinate 22,613,848 of CM042422.1, forward strand.
ACTCAGCCTTGTTAAAATACTCCAAACCAGAAGGTGGCAGTAGCGTTGTTTGGCCATGCATATCTGTGCGTATTGCTTATGGTCTAGATTCCAAGCTATCTGCACTAATGTTACTATTTTGTAGAAAACCCTTGTTGATACCAGCCAGATAACTACCTAGCAAGATGATGAAAAACAATTTAATTCACTCTGCATAATCCCATACTTCCACTGGCAGCCCATGGCCAAATGTTTTGCTAGCTAGCTAACGTTAAGATATTCACTAGCTAGCACAACATAACTAGCTAAGGACACTGCACTAACTCGGCAGCTGTTTCATGGAAACTAGCTGATCCATTATGATTTAATGATAATGTAATTACTAGCGACTAGCTTGGAGGAAGAATTGAGTGTTGTGCGCATCGTGTCTATGCACTTAGCTGGCTCCCCTACGTGGGGGTTTGTGCTCTCTGATTGGATCAAAGTCAAGTTGTTGGCCACTGACGAGCATTGTGATTCTACAAGTAAAATCGTTAGTTCGTCACAACGGCGTCGGCAAACAGCAGGTACCACTTTTGTTCTAGCAAGAGAAGGAACGGCCTCCCACTGACAAGAACCTATCAGCACTGACAAGAACCTATCAGCACTGACAAGAACCTATCAGCACTGACAAGAACCTATCAGCACTGACAAGAACCTATCAGCACTGACAAGAACCTATCAGCACTGACAAGAACCTATCAGCACTGACAAGAACCTATCAGCACTGACAAGAACCTATCAGCACTGACAAGAACCTATCAGCACTGACAAGAACCTATCAGCACTGACAAGAACCTATCAGCACTGACAAGAACCTATCAGCACTGACAAGAACCTATCAGCACTGACAAGAACCTATCAGCACTGACAAGAACCTATCAGCAGTCTATCAGCAGTGATAAGAACCTATCAGCAGTCTATCAGCAGTGATAAGAACCTATCAGCAGTCTATCAGCAGTGATAAGAACCTATCAGCAGTCTATCAGCAGTGATAAGAACCTGTCAGCAGTCTATCGGCACTGACAAGAACCTATCAGCAGTGATAAGAACCTATCAGCAGTCTATCAGCAGTGATAAGAACCTATCAGCAGTCTATCAGCAGTGATAAGAACCTATCAGCAGTCTATCAGCAGTGATAAGAACCTATCAGCAGTCTATCAGCAGTGATAAGAACCTATCAGCAGTCTATCAGCAGTGATAAGAACCTATCAGCAGTCTATCAGCAGTGATAAGAACCTATCAGCAGTCTATCAGCAGTGATAAGAACCTATCAGCAGTCTATCAGCAGTGATAAGAACCTATCAGCAGTCTATCAGCAGTGATAAGAACCTATCAGCAGTCTATCAGCAGTGATAAGAACCTGTCAGCAGTCTATCAGCACTGACAAGAACCTATCAGCAGTGATAAGAACCTATCAGCAGTCTATCAGCAGTGATAAGAACCTATCAGCAGTCTATCAGCAGTGATAAGAACCTATCAGCAGTCTATCAGCACTGACAAGAACCTATCAGCAGTGATAAGAACCTATCAGCAGTCTATCAGCACTGACAAGAACCTATCAGCAGTGATAAGAACCTATCAGCAGTGATAAGAACCTATCAGCAGTGATAAGAACCTATCAGCAGTGATAAGAACCTATCAGCAGTCTATCAGCAGTGAGATTTTCTGTGTTTCATGCTTTAGTGGTGTGGAATGTGGTAGCTTAAAATATCATCATGTTTGGTTGTAGCTGGGAAGGGAAAGACAGTCTAAAATGTGTAGGCCCTGGAGCAATCAACAAGGATGTAGCTGAAACAGAAGGCCATCCACTGCCCTGCTTGACAGAGGTGGGACTTGCCAGTTCAGTTCACCACTCCAGGAACTAGCAACAAGGAACCAAGAGACCCACTAAGCAGAGGTAATGAACATGAACACACAGACACACACACACACACACACACACACACTAATGATGCATTGTACAATATACAGATGGCATTCATACAAACCTATAGTGGTGAGAAAAGTACCCAATTGTCATACTTGAGTAAAAGTCTAAAGGTATTTGGTTTAAAATATACATAAGTATAAAAGTAAATGTAATTGCTAAAATATACTTAAGAATCTAAAGTAAAAGTATAAATCATTTCAAATTCCTTATATTAAGCACCATTTTCTTGTTGAAGAAACTCCAAGACATCATTTACAAATGAAGCATGTGTGTTTATTGAGTCGACCAGATCAGAGTCAGTAGATGACCAGGGAGGTTCTCTTGATAAGTGTGTGAATTGGACCATTTTTCTGTCCTTCTAAACATCCACAACGTAACTAGTACTTTTGGTTGTCAGGGAAAATGTATGGAGTAAAAAGTACATTATTTTCTATAGAATGTAGTGATGTAAAAGTAAAAGTTGTCAAAAATATAAATAGTAAAGTAAAGATCCCCAAAAAAACTACTTAAGTAGTACTTTAAAGTATTTTGACTTAAGTATTTAAGTATTTCACACCACTGCAAAGCTACACGCAGAAAGCAAACCAGTAAACAAACAAGGTATACCATATTATGAACAGATAAAGATCTCCTGGGAAGAAAAGACAGATAGTTCAGTATACAGTATGCCATTCTAAGCAATTAACCTATAGAAATTCAGATTACAACAAATATCCACACACAGAAACTGCCATGAATCTGCAGAACACAGATAGATAGATAGATAGATAGGTACTTTATTGATCCCCCAGGGGGGAAATTTCATACACAGCTACATGCTACACCCCCCCCCCCACCCCCCGCACCCCGAAGATGAGCTGTAATGGAAAGGATGCAAAAAGGGAGACCGTCTGGCGGAACACAGCCGGACTACGCACACGCGTGTCATTAAAACGTGCCTGGGAAAGGTCAGCTGGCACCGCGGTAGGCTGATGGATGGGGGCTCACCGGCGACACCAAAGTCAAGTGGCCTCTCCACTGCCCCGATCCAAAACTTTTTACCGGAGGTAGCAAGATGGGCCCCGACAGCAAATCAATCTTAAAGCTTGAGGACACGGAGGCATTAAAAAGAAGAAGAGGAAGTCTAGATACAACACCATACCACAGTAACGGCAGGGCCTTACTAATAACAGAATCAGGCTGCCTAAAATGGTGGCCTATTAAATGATGTCTCCATTAAGACTGGGTGACAGGTGGGGGGGGGGGGTGTACATAATGGGAATGTTTGATAAAGTGAGTGACTAATTCATTCGGGATTTCTTGGCTACCGCTCTCTGTCCCCACTTTGCCGCTGAATCACAGGCGATTAATTATGCAAACTAAACAGAGGCCCAATTCTGATCCAATTTAAATATCCAAACCTTTGCTTTGCCCCCACGTAATGGATTTGGAGTCCTTGCACAGGGAGTGTAAACCATGAGTTTTCCCCAACCAACCCGACTGGCCCCAGCCCCAGAACAGCAGATTAAATGCATGTCCTACTTACGCAAACTTAGGTTTGAAAAGGGAGGGTATAATACTGGAAACCTTATCAGTAAACTACTGTTACTGTTTTACTGCTGCTTTTTAATTATTTGTTATTTTTAACTTGTCTATTTTTTGTAGGTAAGCATTTCACTGTAAGGTCTACACCTGTTGTATTATTGGTTAAGGGCTTGTAGGTAAGCATTTCAAAGTAAGGTCTACACCTGTTGTATTGTTGGTTTAGGGCTTGTAGGTAAGCATTTCACTGTAAGGTCTACACCTGTTGTATTGTTGGTTAAGGGCTTGTTAGTAAGCATTTCTCTGTAAGGTCTACACCTGTTGTATTGTTGGTGTAGGGCTTGTAGGTAAGCATTTCTCTGTAAGGTCTACACCTGTTGTATTGTTGGTTAAGGGCTTGTAGGTAAGCATTTCACTGTAAGGTCTACACCTGTTGTATTGTTGGTTAAGGGCTTGTTAGTAAGCATTTCTCTGTAAGGTCTACACCTGTTGTATTATTGGTTAAGGGCTTGTAGGTAAGCATTTCAAAGTAAGGTCTACACCTGTTGTATTGTTGGTTTAGGGCTTGTAGGTAAGCATTTCACTGTAAGGTCTATACCTGTTGTATTGTTGGTTTAGGGCTTGTAGGTAAGCATTTCACTGTAAGGTCTACACCTGTTGTATTGTTGGTTAAGGGCTTGTTAGTAAGCATTTCTCTGTAAGGTCTACACCTGTTGTATTGTTGGTGTAGGGCTTGTAGGTAAGCATTTCTCTGTAAGGTCTACAGCTGTTGTATTGTTGGTTAAGGGCTTGTAGGTAAGCATTTCACTGTAAGGTCTACACCTGTTGTATTGTTGGTTAAGGGCTTGTAGGTAAGCATTTCACTGTAAGGTCTATACCTGTTGTATTCAGCGCATGTGACAAATACAATTTGTTTTGATTTAAATGTTGGTATCTTTCAAGGATTTTCTGTAATCTATCACAAGACATCTAGTGACCCTTTTGGGTACTTCAGATTATTACAGGTGTCTGTAATGATCTCTGTCCCTCTTTGTGGCCTTATCACATTATATATGTAAAATATATCAAATAATTTAATAATTTAATAGAATGAGAAAGCTGTAAAACATTGTCCTAAATATAAACCATAAACTTATTGAATACCAATGGTGTTTAATATGAGGGTTTCAGTATGAAATTTCCTTTATATATGTTTTACAAACTTTTATTTTTTTTACTATGTCAATATGCAATTGTTGTGAATGTGTCGTCGTCAAAACAGTTTTGAAAAAGTAAATAGTTGGACGATTCGAAGCTTCATTAATTATTTTCTATTTTCTCTTGAACCATATGGTCTATCTACCTACCAGAAAGTCATGGACAATACAGACACAGATATAAATGAATACTATATATACATTTTTATAAGAAGTATAAATTACCAAAGTTCTGATAGATTGCCATAGATTTTCTGTTAATTACCCAAAATTACTGAAGGTTCCAGTAACTTTGGTAAATTACCGGTAGCTTTGCAACCCTACTCACAACGTGGTAAGGGAATTTTCCCTATGACTCAGAATAAACATTGGCCTAAGAATCCCTGACTGTGACTACTCTATTGGGTCGTGACACTCACTGTTGTCCGCCGTTTCCCGTGCCCCCATCTCCCGCTCTCTGAGTACGTCCGCCTCCTCCTTCCTGAGATCATCCAGTTGGGTCTGTAGGTCGTCAGAGACCCGCTGCAGGTCTCGAAGCTGGGCCTGAGGAAATAAAATGGAAGACATCATCAACTCAACGCAACAATAAGGCCTATGGCAACCTAACACAACAGAACATATCACATGTATCACATACAGTGGGGAGAACAAGTATTTGATACACTGCCGATTTTTGCAGGTTTTCCTACTTACAAAGCATGTAGAGGTCTGTAATTTTTATCATAGGTACACTTCAACTGTGAGAGACGGAATCTAAAACAAAAATCCAGAAAATCACATTGTATAATTTTTAAATAATTAATTTGCATTTTATTGCATGACATAAGTATTTGATCACCTACCAACCAGTAAGAATTCCGGCTCTCACAGACCTGTTAGTTTTTCTTTAAGAAGCCCTCCTGTTCTCCACTCATTACCTGTATTAACTGCACCTTTTTGAACTTGTTACCTGTATAATAGACAACAGTCCACACACTCAATCAAACAGACTCCAACCTCTCCACAATGGCCAAGACCAGAGAGCTGTGTAAGGACATCAGGGATACAATTGTAGACCTGCACAAGGCTGGGATGGGCTACAGGACAATAGGCAAGCAACTTGGTGAGAAGGCAACAACTGTTGGCGCAATTATTAGAAAATGGAAGAAGTTCAAGATGACGGTCAATCTCCCTCGGTCTGGGGCACCATGCAAGATCTCAACTCGTGGGGCATCAATGATCGTGAGGAAGGTGAGGGATCAGCCCAGAACTACACGGCAGGACCTGGTCAATGACCTGAAGAGAGCTGGGACCACAGTCTCAAAGAAAACCATTAGCAACACACTACGCCGTCATGGATTAAAATCCTGCAGCGCACGCAAGGTCCCCCTGCTCAAGCCAGCGCATGTCCAGTCCCGTCTGAAGTTTGCCAATGACCATCTGGATGAACTAGAGGAGAAATGGGAGAAGGTCATGTGGTCTGATGAGACAAAAATAGAGCTTTTTGGTCTAAACTCCACTCGCCGTGTTTGGAGGAAGAAGGATGAGTACAACCCCAAGAACACCATCCCAACCGTGAAGCATGGAGGTGGAAACATCATGCTTTTCTGCAAAGGGGACAGGACGACTGCACCGTATTGAGGGGAGGATGGATGGGGCCATGTATCGCGAGATCTTGGCCAACAACCTCCTTCCCTCAGTAAGAGCATTGAAGATGGGCAACTAAGGAGTGGCTCCGTAAGAAGCATCTCAAGGTCCTGGAGTGGCCTAGCCAGTCTCCAAACCTGAACCCAATAGAAAATCTTTGGAGGGAGCTGAAAGTCCGTATTGCCCAGCGACAGCCCCGAAACCTGAAGGATCTGGAGAAGGTCTGTATGGAGGAGTGGGCCAAAATCCCTGCTGCAGTGTGTGCAAACCTGGTCAAGAACTACAGGAAACGTATGATCTCTGTAATTGCAAACAAAGGTTTCTGTACCAAATATTAAGCTATGCTTTTCTGATGTATCAAATACTTATGTCATGCAATAAAATGCAAATTAATTACTTAAAAATCATACAATGTGATTTTCTGGATTTTTGTTTTAGATTCCGTCACTCACAGTTGAAGAGTACCTATGATAAAAAATTATAGACCTCTACATGCTTTGTAAGTAGGAAAACCTGCAAAATCGGCAGTGTATCAAATACTTGTTCTCCCCACTGTAACTACATTACTAAATTAAAGTTAGATTGTATATCTTGGGCAAGCTTAGTGGTCAAGCAGGAATAGATTTCTGTGCATATTTTGCTGTATGAAGGAAATGTGTTGTAGAGAAGTCATGGTGGAGTAGGTGCAAATGTACAACTCCTTAAATGGTATTGAATTCATTTAGAGAGTGGGGCCTGAATGGATGTAATGAGGAATCTCAAGTATTGAGTCTCCTTTTCACTTCTTTTTCTCTCTTTCTATATTCACAGCGGCAGCTCTGCTGTAAAACACAATGGACTATTTAAATCACCAGAGCCAGGTGGTGTTGCAGTGGCACCAAAATGAAACTGAATGACAGAGAAGCATAGACTATCGCCACTCACTGTAATAGTCCAATTAATGAACAAAGCGTGTGTGTGTGTGTGTATATGACCTTTCAATCTCCCCTCTGAGACTTTCTCATAATGCAATGATTAATTCTAGAGCCTGGGTTACGATAGGGATGACTAGCTTTCTGGGGCATGTTACTTCCTTATCCACATTCAGCAGACAGAGTGATTTATGGAGTCCATTTTGAGTTAGCAAGAGCATACCTGCTCCAATGTATATTACTGTGTGGGTTGAAAAGTGCATCCAGACTACATTATCAACTTAAAGCCTAAACAACTAGCCTAAGTGCTAACATGCTAACATGACTAGCTACCATCAGCAACATAAGGCTAAAAACTATATTATTTGATGGCAAACTTTGATGGCACTCTTTCACTGCATGTATTGTCATTTAATCTAGTCCTCAACCTTTCGTAAAACAAAACAAAAACACAATTATACAGTATGCTGGAAGGAACTGTTGAATATGTTCACAATTCCAATAGGATATATTATTCCAATAATGTGTTCTTCTAACAGTTGCCCCTTAGGAGAGGTTCCCTTGGGGTCATTGTGTAAGGTTCCCGGGACTAACCCCTAAAGCACTACGCCATATCAACAGACACACATTCAGAACCGAGGAACATGATCTGCAGTGGGGGCGGGGGGTTGTACAAGCCCTCAGCCTGGATCTGTCAATCACCTACACACAGAAACAGAACATTGACCTGAAATATTCAACAAAAGGTGCCCTAGGTATAAGAATCCTATCAGCTAACTATTCCGTGTCATCATAGTCAGCTAACTATTCCGTGTCATCATAGTCAGCTAACTATTCCGTGTCATCATAGTCAGCTAACTATTCCGTGTCATCATAGTCAGCTAACTATTCCGTGTCATCATAGTCAGCTAACTATTCCGTGTCATCATAGTCAGCTAACTATTCCATGTCATCATAGCTAGCTAAGTATGGTATAGGCTAGTGATTATGGACGGCTGTAGTAGTAGTAGGGGTGGTAGTGGTAGTAGTAGCAGTAGCAGTAGCAGTAGCAGTAGTAGTGGTAGTGGTAGTGGCAGTGGCAGTGGTAGTAGTGGTGGTGGTAGTAGTAGTAGTAGTAGTAGTAGTAGTAGCAGTAGTAGTAGTAGTAGTAGTGGTGCTAAACATGGCAGCTGTTATATTGTGGTAGTAATTACACAGTTTAAACAGTAACCATAGCAAAACATGGTATGGTTGCAACATTCATTCTGTTATCAACTATTTGTCTACTAGACAGGGAGGATTGAGCAGGGTAGGAACACTGATTTCCCTGGGTGACAGTCAGACAGGGAGGATTGAGCAGGGTAGGAACACTCCGATTTCCCTGGGTGACAGACAGGGAGGATGAGCAGGGTAGGAACACTCCGATTTCCCTGGGTGACAGTCAGACAGGGAGGATTGAGCAGGGTAGAACACTCTGATTTCCCTGGGTGACAGTCAGACAGGGAGGATTGAGCAGGGTAGGAACACTCCGATTTCCCTGGGTGACAGTCAGACAGGGAGGATTGAGCAGGGTAGAACACTCTGATTTCCCTGGGTGACAGTCAGACAGGGAGGAAGAGCAGGGTAGAACACTCTGATTTCCCTGGGTGACAGTCAGACATGGAGGTTTGAGCAGGGTAGGAACACTGATTTCTTTGGGTGACAGTCAGACAGGGAGCCAGTGTATACTATCTACCTGTTTCTCCCGCCAGGTGAGGACGCCCTCCTCGATCAGCTGCTGCTTGAGCTTCAGCCCCTCATCCAGGGCCCTCATCTGACCCTCCACCTCCGCTCGCTCCCTCTGTCCCAGATTCCTGGAAGAAAGGAAACGTGGCCACCCCATCATTACTGAGAAAACCCACCGTCTGCTGTCTCTATGACCACCTCCCACCCCCTTCTAACAGTGATGCCGTGGGCCAATTCTAGAGAAATGACTGGCTACGTAACCTAGAGGAGGATTCTGTGGAAGAGCAGATATATCTTTTGCCTGAGATATAGCAGAGGGAAGGAGGTTGTGGGGTCGAAATGAGGTATAATATTTTTCTTTGTTTGTAGTTTAGAGGCATATGGCATACAAAAATGATAAGGTGAGTTAATGAAATGAATCCTATATTGGTGCTTGGGTTTGCCAAAGGTGTGCCCATGTAGAGCTAGCTGTGGCAATGAACATCAATGCAATTAGGGGTGTTTTACTAATTGAGGTTGTGGCTGTGCTTTGACTTGGAGGCATTAGAGAGTCTAGCTAAATCATATGCTTCTGAAAAATGTACACACACCTCTCGTATATATATTTCAAGATAAATGTTTTATACCTGGAATATCTTAAGTGGAATAAGAGGTCTTAGTTGTTTTCACACAAAATTAAAGGTGTTGTTTAAACTTTTGGAAAGAGGAAAAGATCCACAACGTCTCAATTTAACTGAGAGGCTGCTGTTGTTATTATCCGTTCTAGTTCGATTTGGCAAACAAACGCTACGACTGTAAATGAGATGGCAAATGAGAAGCCAATGAGGTGGTGACTATCTGCCTACTGAACTCTTGTTATCCATGATGTATTTACATTAAGGGAGGGTTGTTAAAGGAATCATATTATGTCGGTCTCTATCACAGTGACAGCACGCCCCCTGGTGCTAACATTCAGTATAAGAAGGTCCACTGGTTATCACTGTCTCGTAGGCCCAACAGGCTCCGATCCCGCACACACATCTACAGAACGGTTACAACAGGAAAAATGTATTAGGCTATTCATATCAAAACATCCATATCATATCAATATGAACCAGGTGTTAAACTGGGATGTTGGATGACATGCAGTAGGGGACATATTCCAGCTCCATGTGATCACAGTCCACCGTAGCAACTGAGTTAGGGTTAGACCTAGGCAACCAGGGTGTACTCTGAGTTAGGGTAAGACCTAGGCAACCAGGGTGTACTCTGAGTTAGGGTAAGACCTAGGCAACCAGGGTGTACTCTGAGTTAGGGTTAGACCTAGGCAACCAGGGTGTACTCTGAGTTAGGGTTAGACCTAGGCAACCAGGGTGTACTCTGAGCTACTAAGGTGTCCACCCCTGGACTGAGGTGTCCACCCCTGGACTGAGGTGTATGATTTTAGAAGTATGGGCTCCCCGTCCAACTGACCTGCATGTGTTTTGGCAAGGCGTTTGACTCCTGTACTCATCTGAAGCATCACAGCAGTCTGGAGGGAAGAACAGTAAACGTCAAGCTTTACACACAAGGCAAATCAATGAGGTACACAAGAACAAGAAACAGAGATCTTAACAAAGACAAGAGAACCACATTGACCTCTGACACTTCTCTGTGCATTCTTATTGATCATTGGGATTTTAAATGGCTGCATTCAAACGGTTAATTCCCAAATTGAGAAGAAGCCCCGATGCCTACAGCTATGTTCAGCACTTGACAAAATAACTACTACTTAGCTAGGTCTGGATTTATTCCCAGACTTGCCAGAGAGCAACCGAGCCAACGAGAGCGGTCACAGTTGGAAATTCCTCAATTACTTTGGCACCCCATTGGTAGAGCAGTAGCTAGAGAGCCAGAGCCCGGCGCGGTTAAAAGCTCTCACTGAGCCGAGACGACAAACCACCAACTCTAAGTGGCTCCATTCAAGGTGGGAGGATGACAAGGCCAAACACTAACCCCTCCCTTACATCCTCCACCTGCCAGAGTCAAACACTAACCCCTCCCTTACATCCTCCACCTGCCAGAGTCAAACACTAACCCCTCCCTTACATCCTCCACCTGCCAGAGTCAAACACTAACCCCTCCCTTACATCCTCCATCTGCCAGAGTCAAACACTAACCCCTCCCTTACATCCTCCACCTGCCAGAGTCAAACACTAACCCCTCCCTTACATCCTCCACCTGACGGAGTCAAACACTAACCCCTCCCTTACATCCTCCATCTGACGGAGTCAAACACTAACCCCTCCCTTACATCCTCCATCTGACGGAGTCAAACACTAACCCCTCCCTTACTTCCTCCATCTGCCAGAGTCAAACACTAACCCCTCCCTTACATCCTCCATCTGACGGAGTCAAACACTAACCCCTCCCTTACATCCTCCATCTGACGGAGTCAAACACTAACCCCTCCCTTACATCCTCCATCTGACGGAGTCAAACACTAACCCCTCCCTTACTTCCTCCATCTGCCAGAGTCAAACACTAACCCCTCCCTTAGAAGGAGAGGGGGAGAGGGGGGGGAAGTGGATGGGGGGATGGGGGAGAGGGGGAAGAGGTGGATGGGGGAAGAGGTGGATGGGGGGATGGGGGTATGGGGGAGAGGTGGATGGGGGGATGGGGAGAGGTGGATGGGGGGATGGGGGAGAGGGAGAGGTGGATGGGGGGATGGGGGAGAGGGGGAGAGGGGGATGGGGAGAGGTGGATGGGGGGATGGGGGAGAAGGGGAGAGGTGGATGGGGGGATGGGGGAGAGGTGGATGGGGGGATGGGGGAGAGGTGGATGGGGGGATGGGGGAGAGGTGGATGGGGGGATGGGGGAGAGGTGGATGGGGGAGAGGTGGATGGGGAGATGGGGGAAGAGGTGGATGGGGGAAGAGGTGGATGGGGGAAGAGGTGGATGGGGGAAGAGGTGGATGGGGGAAGAGGTGGATGGGGGAGAGGTGGATGGGGGAGAGGTGGATGGGGGAGAGGTGGATGGGGGAGAGGTGGATGGGGAGAGGTGGATGGGGAGAGGTGGATGGGGAGAGGTGGATGGGGAGAGGGGGAGAGATGGATGGGGGAGAGGTGGATGGGGGAAGAGGTGGATGGGGGGATGGGGGAGAGGTGGATGGGGGAGAGGGGGAGAGATGGTCTTGTTTTCTGTTGTGCCTTTATCTCTCAGTTTGTTTCCTCGACAAAAGGGACTTTCAGCGAGTGTAACAACTTCCAAGCTGTCCATTTTTGACAGCATTCAAAATGTGTTCTCAAAGAGAAGAGCCAACCAGTGGGACGTCATTGAGACAGTGTTCTTCCTACTGGAGTGGAGCTAGTCTAAACTACAGAGTAGTCTAGTCTAAATGGATACCAATATGAACCCGTTCTGGTTCTTGGCCCTGGTCTTTGAACTCCCTAATCAACATGTACACAAGAACAAAGTAGAGGTAGCAACACTGTAACAAATGTGTTCAACATGCATGTAGTCTAGTCTGGTCAAGGATAATACAGTAATTACAATACAGTACAGTAATTACAATACATTAGTACAGTACAGTACATTACAGTAAATTACAGTAGAGTACATTACAGTACATTACAGTACATTACAGTGCATTACAGTACATTACAGTACATTACAGTAGAGTGCATTACAGTACATTACATTACAGTAGAGTGCATTACAGTACATTACAGTACATTACAGTAGAGTGCATTACAGTACATTACAGTGCATTACAGTGCATTACAGTACATTACAGTGCATTACAGTGCATTACAGTGCAGTACAGTACATTAGTGCATTACAGTACATTACAGTACATTAGTGCATTACAGTACAGTAGAGTACATTACAGTAGAGTGCATTACAGTACATTACAGTGCATTACAGTACATTACAGTAGAGTGCATTACAGTACATTACAGTACATTACAGTACAGTACATTACAGAACATTACAGTACATTACAGTAGAGTGCATTACAGTACATTACAGTAGAGTGCATTACAGTACATTACAGTACAGTACAGTACAGTGCATTACAGTACATTACAGTAGAGTACATTACAGTACATTACAGTACATTACAGTACATTACAGTACAGTACATTACAGAACATTACAGTACATTACAGTAGAGTGCATTACAGTACATTACAGTAGAGTGCATTACAGTACATTACAGTACAGTACAGTACAGTGCATTACAGTACATTACAGTACATTACAGTACATTACAGTAGAGTACATTACAGTGCATTACAGTACATTACAGTACATTACAGTAGAGTACATTACAGTGCATTACAGTACATTACAGTACATTACAGTACAGTACATTACAGAACATTACAGTACATTACAGTAGAGTGCATTACAGTACATTACAGTAGAGTGCATTACAGTACATTACAGTACAGTACAGTGCATTACAGTACATTACAGTAGAGTGCATTACAGTGCATTACAGTACATTACAGTACATTACAGTACAGTACAGTATAGTACATTACAGTAGAGTGCATTATATTACAGTACAGTACATTACAGTACAGTACATTGCAGTACATTACAGTAGAGTGCATTACAGTACAGTGCATTACAGTACATTACAGTAGTGCGTTACAGTACATTACATTACAGTGCATTACATTACAGTACATTACAGTACAGTACATTACAGTACATTACAGTACATTACAGTACAGTGCATTACAGTACAGTACATTACAGTACATTACAGTACATTACAGTACATTGCAGTACATTACAGTAGAGTGCATTACAGTACAGTGCATTACAGTACAGTACATTACAGTACATTACAGTACATTACAGTACATTGCAGTACATTACAGTAGAGTGCATTACAGTACAGTGCATTACAGTACATTACAGTAGTGCGTTACAGTACATTACAGTACATTGCAGTACATTACAGTACAGTACATTACAGTGCATTACATTACAGTACATTACAGTACAGTACATTACAGTACATTACAGTGCATTACAGTGCATTACATTACAGTACATTACAGTACAGTGCATTACAGTACAGTACATTACAGTACAGTGCATTACAGTACAGTACATTACAGTACATTACAGTACATTACAGTACAGTGCATTACAGTACAGTACATTACAGTACATTACAGTACAGTACATTACAGTACATTACAGTACAGTACATCACAGTAGAGTACATCACAGTAGAGTACATCACAGTACAGTACATTACAGTACAGTAGAGTACAGTACATTACATTAGAGTGCATTACAGTACATTACAGTAGAGTGCATTACATTACAGTACATTACAGTACAGTACACATTACAGTACATTACAGTACACATTACAGTACAGTACATTACAGTACATTACAGTACAGTAGAGTGCATTACATTACAGTACAGTACAGTACATTACAGTACATTACATTACATTACAGTAGAGTGCATTACATTACAGTAGAGTGCATTACATTACAGTACAGTAGAGTGCATTACATTACAGTGCATTACAGTAGAGTGCATTACATTACAGTGCATTACAGTAGAGTGCATTACAGTAGAGTACATCACAGTAGAGTACATCACAGTACAGTACATTACAGTACAGTAGAGTGCATTACATTACAGTGCATTACAGTAGAGTGCATTACAGTAGAGTACATCACAGTAGAGTACATCACAGTACAGTACATTACAGTACAGTAGAGTGCATTACATTACAGTACATTACAGTAGAGTGCATTACATTACAGTACATTACAGTAGAGTGCATTACATTAGAGTGCATTACATTACAGTACATTACAGTACAGTACAGTAGAGTGCATTACATTACATTACATTACATTACATTACAGTACATTACATTACATTACAGTACATTACATTACAGTACATTACAGTACATTACATTACATTACATTACAGTACATTACATTACATTACAGTACAGTAGAGTGCATTACATTAGAGTGCATTACAGTACATTACATTACATTACAGTAGAGTGCATTACATTAGAGTGCATTACATTACAGTAGAGTGCATTACATTACATTACATTACAGTAGAGTGCATTACATTAGAGTGCATTACATTACATTACATTACAGTACATTACATTACATTACAGTAGAGTGCATTACATTAGAGTGCATTACAGTACATTACATTACATTACATTACAGTAGAGTGCATTACAGTACATTACATTACATTACATTACAGTAGAGTGCATTACATTACAGTAGAGTGCATTACATTACAGTAGAGTGCATTACATTACATTACATTACAGTAGAGTGCATTACATTACATTACAGTACATTACAGTACATTACATTACAGTACAGTAGAGTGCATTACATTAGAGTGCATTACAGTACATTACATTACATTACAGTAGAGTGCATTACATTACAGTAGAGTGCATTACATTACATTACATTACAGTAGAGTGCATTACATTACATTACAGTACATTACAGTACATTACATTACAGTACAGTAGAGTGCATTACATTAGAGTGCATTACAGTACATTACATTACATTACATTACAGTAGAGTGCATTACATTACAGTAGAGTGCATTACATTACATTACATTACAGTAGAGTGCATTACATTACAGTAGAGTGCATTACATTACATTACATTACAGTAGAGTGCATTACATTACAGTAGAGTGCATTACATTACAGTAGAGTGCATTACATTAGAGTGCATTACATTACAGTAGAGTGCATTACATTACAGTAGAGTGCATTACATTACAGTACAGTAGAGTGCATTACATTACAGTACATTACAGTAGAGTGCATTACATTACAGTAGAGTGCATTACATTACAGTAGAGTGCATTACATTACAGTAGAGTGCATTACATTACAGTAGAGTGCATTACATTACAGTAGAGTGCATTACATTACAGTAGAGTGCATTACATTACAGTAGAGTGCATTACATTAGAGTGCATTACATTACAGTACAGTAGAGTGCATTACATTAGAGTGCATTACATTACAGTACAGTAGAGTGCATTACATTAGAGTGCATTACATTACAGTACAGTAGAGTGCATTACATTACAGTAGAGTGCATTACATTACAGTAGAGTGCATTACATTAGAGTGCATTACATTACAGTACAGTAGAGTGCATTACATTACAGTAGAGTGCATTACATTACAGTAGAGTGCATTACATTACAGTAGAGTGCATTACATTACAGTAGAGTGCATTACATTACAGTAGAGTGCATTACATTAGAGTGCATTACATTACAGTACAGTAGAGTGCATTACATTACAGTACATTACAGTAGAGTGCATTACATTACAGTAGAGTGCATTACATTACAGTAGAGTGCATTACATTACAGTAGAGTGCATTACATTACAGTAGAGTGCATTACATTACAGTAGAGTGCATTACATTACAGTAGAGTGCATTACATTAGAGTGCATTACATTACAGTACAGTAGAGTGCATTACATTAGAGTGCATTACATTACAGTACAGTAGAGTGCATTACATTACAGTAGAGTGCATTACATTACAGTAGAGTGCATTACATTACAGTAGAGTGCATTACATTACAGTAGAGTGCATTACATTACAGTAGAGTGCATTACATTAGAGTGCATTACATTACAGTACAGTAGAGTGCATTACATTACAGTACATTACAGTAGAGTGCATTACATTACAGTAGAGTGCATTACATTACAGTAGAGTGCATTACATTACAGTAGAGTGCATTACATTACAGTAGAGTGCATTACATTACAGTAGAGTGCATTACATTACAGTAGAGTGCATTACATTACAGTAGAGTGCATTACATTAGAGTGCATTACATTACAGTACAGTAGAGTGCATTACATTAGAGTGCATTACATTACAGTACAGTAGAGTGCATTACATTAGAGTGCATTACATTACAGTGCATTACATTACAGTACATTACAGTAGAGTGCATTACATTACAGTAGAGTGCATTACATTACAGTACATTACAGTAGAGTGCATTACATTACAGTAGAGTGCATTACATTACAGTAGAGTGCATTACATTACAGTAGAGTGCATTACATTACAGTAGAGTGCATTACATTACAGTAGAGTGCATTACATTACAGTAGAGTGCATTACATTACAGTACATTACAGTAGAGTGCATTACATTACAGTACAGTAGAGTGCATTACAGTACAGTGCATTACAGTAGAGTGCATTACAGTAGAGTGCATTACATTACAGTAGAGTGCATTACATTACAGTACATTACAGTACATTACAGTAGAGTGCATTACATTACAGTAGAGTGCATTACATTACAGTACATTACAGTACATTACAGTAGAGTGCATTACATTACAGTACATTACAGTAGAGTGCATTACATTACAGTACAGTAGAGTGCATTACAGTACAGTGCATTACAGTAGAGTGCATTACAGTAGAGTGCATTACATTACAGTAGAGTGCATTACATTACAGTAGAGTGCATTACATTACAGTACATTACAGTAGAGTGCATTACATTACAGTACAGTAGAGTGCATTACAGTACAGTGCATTACAGTAGAGTGCATTACAGTAGAGTGCATTACATTACAGTAGAGTGCATTACATTACAGTAGAGTGCATTACATTACAGTACAGTAGAGTGC
Organism: Thymallus thymallus; assembly: GCA_023634145.1. NCBI lineage: Eukaryota > Metazoa > Chordata > Actinopteri > Salmoniformes > Salmonidae > Thymallus > Thymallus thymallus. The sequence goes on from CM042422.1 coordinate 22,631,445, forward strand.
ATTACAGTACATTACATTACAGTAGAGTGCATTACATTACAGTACATTACAGTAGAGTGCATTACATTACAGTAGAGTGCATTACATTACAGTACATTACAGTAGAGTGCATTACATTACAGTAGAGTGCATTACATTACAGTACATTACAGTAGAGTGCATTACATTACAGTAGAGTGCATTACATTACAGTACAGTAGAGTGCATTACAGTACATTACATTACAGTAGAGTGCATTACATTACAGTACATTACAGTAGAGTGCATTACATTACAGTAGAGTGCATTACATTACAGTACAGTAGAGTGCATTACATTACAGTACAGTAGAGTGCATTACAGTACATTACATTACAGTAGAGTGCATTACATTACAGTACATTACAGTAGAGTGCATTACATTACAGTAGAGTGCATTACATTACATTACAGTAGAGTGCATTACAGTACAGTAGAGTGCATTACATTACAGTACATTACAGTAGAGTGCATTACATTACAGTACAGTAGAGTGCATTACAGTACAGTAGAGTGCATTACATTACATTACAGTAGAGTGCATTACATTACAGTACAGTAGAGTGCATTACAGTACATTACAGTAGAGTGCATTACATTACATTACAGTAGAGTGCATTACATTACAGTACAGTAGAGTGCATTACAGTACAGTGCATTACAGTAGAGTGCATTACATTACAGTAGAGTGCATTACATTACAGTGCATTACAGTAGAGTGCATTACATTACAGTACATTACAGTACAGTACATTACAGTACATTACAGTACACATTACAGTACACATTACAGTACAGTACAGTAGATTACAGTACATTACAGTACAGTACATTACAGTACAGTACAATAGAGTGCATTACAGTACATTACAGTACACATTACAGTACACATTACAGTACAGTACAGTAGATTACAGTAGATTACAGTACATTACAGTACAGTACATTACAGTACATTACAGTAGAGTGCATTACATTACAGTGCATTACAGTAGATAGATAGATAGATAGATAGGTACTTTATTGATCCCCCGGGGGGGAAATTTCATTGTCAAGCAGCTACAACAAAACACAGGGCAGTTGCAAAATGCCACAACGAAAGTACACAAAAGACAGATACACGGTACATGATACATAGAGCGGCAGTATGAAAAAGTATAGAAATACAAGATATCTAGAGTGCAAAAAAAAAAAAAAACAAAAAAAAAAAAAAGCTATAAAAGGACATTGCATAGTGTGAGTGGTTGGCTGAATATGTACACTAAACATTGGTGGATGTTGGATGGTTAACTATACTATACAGGTCGATGGCAGAGAAATACTTCAGTAGCTAAAAATGCGTATGATATGAGCGAGGGTAATAATAGTTTACTTAATAGACAGACTGGGTAAATTAACAGGTAAGTGAAAATTTTGCATGGTTAAATTAGTTAAATTAGCTGTACAGTTAGGTATACAGTTATATTTACAGATAAGTGAATACTTGCATGTTTACACAAACTGTACAGGTAAATGACAGGAAGAGATACTTTAATAGCTAAATGTGTGTATGATATCATTTGGGGTAATAATAGTAATTCCCTTAAAATACAGTCCTTAGTGCGCAGGGTTTAATTACAGACAACTGCACTTATTGCACATTCGATATACTAAAAGCAATGAGAAAAGGTGCAACTGGCAGGATACTAATATGCATTCCTGAGTGAATGCCTACGTCCAATAATTACTTACAATATTGCATGTGATATAATATAACAACTGTACATGAGTATGTATATACAGACCTGTATGAATAAATAGGTCCTGAGTGGATGAGTGCTGACGGACCAGAGTTACTCACGGATGGATGCATAATTGTTAAACTAGGTCCTAGCACCCCAACAGTTCCAGATCTATGTTGCCGACAGCACTGCACCCCAGTGAGGCATTAAATAATCTAATAGCCGCCGGCAGGAAGGACCTCCTGTAGCGCTCTCTGGCACACCGTGGTGGGATCAGTCTGTGACTGAAGGTGCTCCTCTGCGTCATAACCATGGCGTGCAGAGGGTGGGTGACGTTGTCCATGATGGCCAGCAGGATCAGTACATTACAGTAGAGTGCATTACATTACAGTACAGTACAGTACATTACAGTAGAGTACATTACAGTACATTACAGTACAGTAGAGTACATTACAGTACATTACAGTACATTACAGTAGAGTACATTACAGTACATTACAGTACATTACAGTACATTACAGTACATTACAGTAGAGTGCATTACATTACAGTACAGTACAGTACATTACAGTAGAGTACATTACAGTACATTACAGTACAGTAGAGTACATTACAGTACATTACAGTACATTACAGTACATTACAGTAGAGTACATTACAGTACATTACAGTACAGTAGAGTACATTACAGTACATTACAGTACATTACAGTAGAGTGCATTACATTACAGTACATTACAGTAGAGTGCATTACAGTAGAGTACATTACAGTAGAGTGCAGTACAGTACATTACAGTACATTACAGTACATTACAGTACATTACAGTACAGTAGAGTACATTACAGTAGAGTGCAGTACAGTACATTACAGTAGAGTGCATTACATTACAGTAGAGTGCAGTACAGTACATTACAGTAGAGTGCAGTACAGTACATTACAGTAGAGTGCATTACATTACAGTACAGTACATTACATTACATTACAGTACATTACAGTAGAGTACATTACAGTACATTACAGTACAGTAGAGTACATTACAGTACATTACAGTAGAGTGCATTACATTACAGTACATTACAGTAGAGTACATTACAGTACATTACAGTACAGTAGAGTGCATTACATTACAGTACATTACATTACAGTAGAGTGCAGTACATTACAGTACAGTACAGTACAGTAGAGTACATTACAGTACATTACAGTACATTACAGTACATTACATTACAGTAGAGTGCAGTACATTACAGTACAGTACATTACAGTACATTACAGTACATTACATTACAGTAGAGTGCAGTACATTACAGTACAGTACAGTACAGTAGAGTACATTACAGTACATTACAGTACATTACAGTACATTACAGTACAGTACATTACATTACAGTACATTACAGTACAGTACAGTACAGTAGAGTGCATTACATTACAGTACATTACATTACAGTAGAGTGCAGTACATTACAGTACAGTACAGTACAGTAGAGTACATTACAGTACATTACAGTACATTACAGTACATTACATTACAGTAGAGTGCAGTACATTACAGTACAGTACAGTACAGTAGAGTACATTACAGTACATTACAGTACATTACAGTACAGTAGAGTGCATTACATTACAGTACATTACATTACAGTAGAGTGCAGTACATTACAGTACAGTACAGTACAGTAGAGTACATTACAGTACATTACAGTACATTACAGTACATTACATTACAGTAGAGTGCAGTACATTACAGTACAGTACAGTACAGTAGAGTACATTACAGTACATTACAGTACATTACAGTACATTACATTACAGTAGAGTGCAGTACATTACAGTACAGTACAGTACAGTAGAGTACATTACAGTACATTACAGTACATTACAGTACAGTACATTACATTACAGTACATTACAGTACAGTACAGTATAGTACATTACAGTACATTACAGTACAGTAGAGTGCATTACATTACAGTAGAGTGCATTACATTACAGTACATTACAGTACATTACAGTACAGTACATTACAGTAGAGTGCATTACATTACAGTACATTACAGTACATTACAGTACATTACAGTACATTACAGTACAGTAGAGTACATTACAGTACATTACAGTACAGTAGAGTGCATTACATTACAGTAGAGTGCATTACATTACAGTACATTACAGTACATTACAGTACATTACAGTACAGTACATTACAGTAGAGTGCATTACATTACAGTACATTACAGTACATTACAGTACAGTACATTACAGTAGAGTGCATTACATTACATTACAGTACATTACAGTACAGTAGAGTACATTACAGTACATTACAGTACATTACAGTACAGTAGAGTACATTACAGTACATTACAGTACATTACAGTACAGTACATTACAGTACATTACATTACAGTAGAGTGCATTACATTACAGTACATTACAGTACATTACAGTAGAGTGCATTACAGTACATTACAGTACATTACAGTAGAGTGCATTACATTACATTACAGTACATTACAGTACAGTAGAGTACATTACAGTACATTACAGTACATTACAGTACAGTAGAGTACATTACAGTACATTACAGTACATTACAGTACAGTAGAGTACATTACAGTACATTACATTACAGTACAGTAGAGTACATTACAGTACATTACAGTAGAGTGCATTACAGTACATTACAGTACATTACAGTACAGTAGAGTACATTACAGTACATTACAGTACATTACAGTACAGTAGAGTGCATTACATTACAGTACATTACAGTAGAGTGCATTACAGTAGAGTACAGTACAGTAGAGTGCATTACAGTACAGTACATTACAGTAGAGTGCATTACAGTACATTACAGTACATTACAGTACAGTAGAGTGCATTACAGTACATTACAGTACATTACAGTACAGTAGAGTGCATTACAGTACATTACAGTACATTACAGTACAGTAGAGTACATTACAGTACAGTACATTACAGTACAGTACAGTAGAGTGCATTACATTACAGTACATTACAGTACATTACAGTAGAGTACATTACAGTACATTACAGTACATTACAGTACAGTACAGTAGAGTGCATTACATTACATTACATTACAGTACAGTACATTACATTACATTACATTACAGTACATTACAGTACATTACATTAGAGTGCATTACAGTAGAGTACAGTACAGTAGAGTGCATTACAGTACAGTACATTAGAGTGCATTACAGTACATTACAGTACATTACAGTACAGTAGAGTACATTACAGTACATTACAGTACATTACAGTACAGTAGAGTGCATTACATTACAGTACATTACAGTAGAGTGCATTACAGTAGAGTACAGTACAGTAGAGTGCATTACAGTACAGTACATTACAGTAGAGTGCATTACAGTACATTACAGTACATTACAGTACAGTAGAGTGCATTACAGTACATTACAGTACATTACAGTACAGTAGAGTACATTACAGTACAGTACATTACAGTACAGTACAGTAGAGTGCATTACATTACAGTACATTACAGTACATTACAGTAGAGTACATTACAGTACATTACAGTACATTACAGTACAGTACAGTACAGTAGAGTGCATTACATTACATTACATTACAGTACATTACAGTACATTACATTACATTACAGTACAGTAGAGTGCATTACAGTAGAGTGCATTACATTACAGTACATTACAGTAGAGTGCATTACAGTAGAGTACAGTACAGTAGAGTGCATTACAGTACAGTACATTACAGTAGAGTGCATTACAGTACAGTACATTACAGTAGAGTGCATTACATTACAGTACATTACAGTAGAGTGCATTACAGTAGAGTACAGTACAGTAGAGTGCATTACAGTACAGTACATTACAGTAGAGTGCATTACAGTACATTACAGTACATTACAGTACAGTAGAGTGCATTACAGTACATTACAGTACATTACAGTACAGTAGAGTACATTACAGTACAGTACATTACAGTACAGTACAGTAGAGTGCATTACATTACAGTACATTACAGTACATTACAGTAGAGTGCATTACATTACAGTACATTACAGTACATTACAGTACAGTACAGTACAGTACATTACATTAGAGTGCATTACATTACAGTACATTACAGTACATTACAGTAGAGTACATTACAGTACATTACAGTACATTACAGTACATTACAGTACAGTAGAGTGCATTACATTACAGTACATTACAGTACATTACAGTAGAGTACATTACAGTACATTACAGTACATTACAGTAGAGTACATTACATTACAGTACATTACAGTACATTACAGTAGAGTACAGTATATTACAGTACAGTAGAGTACATTACAGTACATTACAGTACAGTACAGTACATTACAGTAGAGTACAGTATATTACAGTACAGTAGAGTACATTACAGTACATTACAGTACATTACAGTAGAGTGCATTACATTACAGTAGAGTGCATTACAGTACATTACAGTACATTACAGTAGAGTACATTACAGTATATTACAGTACAGTAGAGTACATTACAGTACATTACAGTACAGTAGAGTACATTACAGTACATTACAGTACATTACAGTACATTACAGTAGAGTGCATTACATTACAGTACATTACATTACAGTACATTACAGTACATTACAGTAGAGTACATTACAGTACATTACAGTAGAGTACATTACAGTATATTACAGTACAGTAGAGTACATTACAGTACATTACAGTACAGTAGAGTACATTACAGTACATTACAGTACATTACAGTACATTACAGTAGAGTACAGTATATTACAGTACATTACAGTACATTACAGTACAGTAGAGTACATTACAGTACATTACAGTACATTACAGTAGAGTACATTACAGTATATTACAGTACAGTAGAGTACATTACAGTAGAGTGCAGTACAGTACATTACAGTACAGTAGAGTGCATTACAGTATATTACAGTACAGTAGAGTACATTACAGTACATTACAGTACATTACAGTACATTACAGTAGAGTACAGTATATTACAGTACATTACAGTACATTACAGTAGAGTACATTACAGTACATTACAGTACATTACAGTACATTACAGTAGAGTACAGTATATTACAGTACATTACAGTACATTACAGTAGAGTACATTACAGTATATTACAGTACAGTAGAGTACATTACAGTATATTACATTACAGTAGAGTACATTACAGTATATTACAGTACAGTAGAGTACATTACAGTACATTACAGTACATTACAGTACATTACAGTAGAGTACAGTATATTACAGTACATTACAGTACATTACAGTAGAGTACATTACAGTATATTACAGTACAGTAGAGTACATTACAGTAGAGTGCAGTACAGTACATTACAGTACAGTAGAGTGCATTACATTACAGTACATTACAGTAGAGTGCATTACAGTAGAGTACATTACAGTAGAGTGCATTACATTACAGTAGATTACTGTACATTACAGTAGAGTACAGTACAGTAGAGTGAATTACATTACAGTAGATTACTGTACATTACAGTAGAGTACATTACAGTAGAGTGCATTACATTACAGTAGATTACTGTACATTACAGTAGAGTACATTGCCGTACAGTACAGTACAGTACATTACAGTGCATTACAGTACAGTAGTGCAATTCATTACAGTACATTACAGTACAGTAGATTACAGTAGAGTACATTACAGTACAGTAGATTACAGTACAGTACAGTAGTGCAGTATATTATATTAGTAGTGCAGTATATTACAGTACAGTAGAGTAGAGTATATTATATCAGTACAGTATATTATATTACATTACAGTACAGTACAGTTTATTACAGTACAGTACATTACAGTGCAGTGCAGTACATTACAGTACAGTGCAGTATATTACAGTACAGTACAGTATATTATATTACAGTAGTGCAGTACAGTGCAGTATGTTACAGTACAGTACAGTATATTACAGTACATTATATTATATTACAGTACAGTGCAGTGCAGTACAGTGCAGTATATTACAGTGCAGTATATTATATTACAGTACAGTGCAGTATATTACAGTGCAGTATATTATATTACAGTACAGTGCAGTATGTTACAGTACAGTATGTTACAGTACAGTATATTACAGTACAGTGCAGTATATTACAGTACAGTGCAGTATATTATATTACAGTAGTGCAGTACAGTGCAGTATGTTACAGTACAGTATATTATATTACAGTACAGTGCAGTGCAGTACAGTGCAGTATATTACAGTGCAGTATATTATATTACAGTACAGTGCAGTATGTTACAGTACAGTATGTTACAGTACAGTATATTACAGTGCAGTATATTACAGTGCAGTATATTACAGTGCAGTACAGTACACTACAGTTTGCTAGCCATGCACAATAGGGAAAGCCTTACCGCAGATGCCGTCATTGACCCGTGAAGATGGTACGTAGTGAGGGCGGTAGCCGAGGTTGGTGCAGTAGAATCGTCCATCAGGACAGGCTGCAGTGCCTAAAGAGGCCAAAGAGAAAAGGTAAGTCTGCCTTTCATTACTAAGGTAATCATTGAAAGCAGATTTTCAAAAGGAATAATAATTAACGTTTAACCAGCTTATCTGATTTTATAATTCATATGAAGCTTGCAAGAAAGGCATTTCACTGACATTAAAACATGAATGGGTTGTGAAGGAAAATAAAACCACTTCCACAATCGCTCTTAGGGTGGCAGTGTCCTGCCAATAATCACATGGATGTTTAATTTCTGGGACCAGATGTTTAGATGGGTCTTACTAAATATGTTCATAACTTTCACCAATTAACAACAAACTTCCAAAATATACTTTCGAATAACATTATAATAAGGCGATACAGATTTAATTGAATGTTTAAATATTTTCAACAATATTAAATAACAAAAAATCTGAAGAAGTGATAAGTTGTACTAAACAATCGCATAATTAGGCTCTAACAAAAATAATGTCCTACGGTTCCAATAAAGAGCTAGACAACTTCCTCTCGGATTATGGCGGAAATACGCCTCATTTAGTCTCCCAGTAATCTCTTGATTAGGTCGATAGGTGTTGAACTAAGGTTGCTATAATATTTTTAACAAGAGGGTCTACTTTTTAATCTTACATTTTGTATTCACCTCACTTTTTCAAAAATTCAATTAATTAAACATTGAATAAAATGTGTCTGGCCTAAAGGTTTCCTCTATTCCTCATCACCCAGTCTAACACTGCATTCCTTAATAGTGCCAGCAGAGTCACTTAGCACAGGGATGTAAAACATCTGGCCCGGGTCCAATCTGGAGTTTAAAATGGGCCGGGGGGAAACAAACTCAATACTCTTTAAAATGACTAAAATACAAATGGAAACCTGTCCTTCATGGAGGTCAGGGAGGAAGAAGCCTCTGCTCTCAGATAATTATACCAAGACACAACTGACTTTTGCCCGACAACACCTGGGTGAAGTCAGTTGTGTCTTGATATTATTTTCTGAGAGCAGAGGCTTCTTCCTCCCATGTAGGCCAAGTTTGTGCAGTCTCTTTCTGACAGTGTACCCATGCAATTCGACATTTAATGTGGCAAGAGAGGCCTGTAGATCCCAGTTTTTAGAGACTTGGTGGGAAGACCTGTCCTAGGTAGATTGGTGGGACGACCTGTCCTAGGTAGTTTGCCAGTGGTCTGGAATTTTCGTCGGACAGTGGGATGATGTACTTGGAATTGCTTGTAAATGGATGTGTAACCCCTCCCATCAATAATGATGGACATCAGTAATGTTTCTTCTGAGGGCCTCGGGTTGAATGATGTGTTACCAAACCAGACCAATGTTCTAATCTTTATGGAAGGATGGACCCTCCTACGTTTCTCTCTAATGTTTATGTGATGGTAAAGGTAGGGGTGTACTAACTTTTCCCCCATAAGGAAAAGGCATTTTTGTTTATTTTAATTGCATAACGTTTTGAACGTTTTTTTGTGTGTGATTTGTTAAATTGGGTAACCTTTATCTTTCAATAGTGTTGAAGTGAAGATTACATATCCATCTGTCCAAATATGTAACATAAAAGAACTTTCCAGGGGGTGTACTTACTTTTTCACATGACTGTATATGTGAAAAGCTGAGAGGTCTTGAGTCAATAAGTACTCAACCACTTTCTTATTGCAAGCCTAAATAAGTTCAGGAGTAAAAAGGTGCTTAACAAGTCACATAGTAAGTTATATGGACTCACTCTGTGTGCAATAATAGTGTTTAACGTGATTTTTGAATGACTACCTCATCTCTGTACTCCACCCATTGATCGTTGTGAAGTTATTAATGACACTTTGGATGGTGTTTCAATACACCCAGTCACTATAAAGATACAGTCTTTCCTAACTCAGTTGCCAGAGAGGAAGGAAACCACTCAGGGATTTTACCATGAGGCCAATGGCTGTGATAGGTGAAAACTGAGGATGGATCAACAACATTGTAGTTACTCCACAATATTAACCTAATTGACAGAGTCACAAGAAGGAAGCCTGTACAGAAAAAAAATATTACAAAACATTCATCCTGTTTGCAACAACGGCACTGAATTAATACAGCAAAAAATGTGGCAAGCAATTAACTTTTTGTCCTGAATACATAGTGTTATGTTTGGGACAAATCCAATACAACACATTACTGAGTATCACTCTCCATATTTTCAAGCATAGTGGTGGCTGCTTCATGTTATGGGTATGCTTGTAGTCATTAAGGACTGGGGAGTTTTTCAGGATACAAAATAAACGTCATGGAGTTAACCACAGGCAAAATCCTAGAGGAAAACCTGGTTGTCTCCTTTCCACCAGACACTAGGAGAAGAATTCACTTTTCAGCAGTACAATAACCTAAAACACAAGGCCAAATCTACACTGGAGTTGCTTAGCAAGATGACAGTGAATGTTCCTGAGTGGCCGAGTTAAAGTTTTTACTTAAATCTGCTTGAAAATCTATGCAAGATCTGAAAATGTTTGTCTGGCAATGAGTTAATGCGGGCCCCAGGGCAAAATGAGTTTGACACCCCTGATTTTGTTCAAAGGACCTCTTGAGAACTTGAAATGTCAGCAAGTGTGTGTATTACATGTATATAAACTAAATCAAAACCAGGGGATCTTTGCATTGATGGTCAAGAATCAGTAGAGGTGTTGTCTCTACACTGTCAGTGTCAGACCAGTGAAACTGCTCGTCTCTCAACACTGTCTGTGCTCAGGTAGATCTGATGTATAGACACAGGTGGACCATTCTCTATCACTATACCAGCCAGATAAATCATGCACTTGGTGGAGTTATTAATTACACTTTGGATGGTGTATCAATACACCCAGTCACTACAAAGATACAGGCGTCCTTGCTAACTCAGTTACTTGGTGGTACATGATTTATCTGGCTGGTATAGTGGGTAACTTACCACCTATAACCAAGGACTTCTATTACAGTTACAAAGTCAACCCATTGAAATATCTGAAAGTCATTGATTGTACCAAACTGAAAGGCGAGCTGGAATTTGGTGAGATTTTATAACCGGACAGTCAATCGCCCACTTACCTTACGTGTTACAATACAGCAGTTTGGCTACATGCCTACAAAACGTCTTGAAGATGGTCTATGTGACAAAGTCATTCTACCAGTTCAGTTCAGTTTTTGTGAATACAGGCCCGGATCTTATATTCGTGGTTAGGGGTAACCTGTACCTTGAGCCTCTTTACCTGGTTCATCTGATCCATCCACACAGTCGCAGTAGTCGTCATTCACCTGGTCAAAAGGGATCATTTTGGACCCATCGATACACAGGAAGGACTTTCTTTCTCTATAAAACCTCTTATCTGTTAAAAGGGAAAAAGCAATGAAAAAATCTAAGTAAACGTCATGTGTGTTATGTTGACATTCTTGACTTATAAACGTTTGTCTAGTGATTTTAACTTGGCCTCCCGAATTATATATACAGTATATAACATCTACCTACAATGCCCATACAAATAAAACAATTAAGTATTCTACTCAATTCTAAAACCATTCAAAATAGTACCACATGTTACAGTAGCCTATAGCCAGGCTGAATGTGTGATTCAATGACAGGTGCATATTATTGTCAATCTAATTAGATAGCTAACCTTAGTTAGTTCAACTAGTTCAGTAGGACTAGTTTGGTAAAACATGCTAGTATTGTAAAGGTATGGTAAGAGGCTGCTTAGTTTACTAGCTAATCCAGTATCCCTCGCTAACAGAATCATTATTTGTTTACTTGGGGGAAAGACTTACACGATAAGGAAATTCCTCTGATTTTCCGAGAGTCTACACAAATGGACCAAAGAACCAGAGCAATGATAATATGACAATGTCCGAGGGAACAGTTTGTAAACATCACTCTCTTTACAGGCTGCAAAGCAGTTCAAACGCTCTTTACACTCAAATATTAGCAAGCTCGTTTTACATTTCCCAGTGACCTATCAGCGCTTCCTGAAACATGGTCACGTGACGCGACACGTGCATGGATACGACCGTCTACGTTTCAAAATAAAAGGCCCCCCTGTTAAAAAAAAAGAATCGTTTAAATTTAGCATAAATGTATTTATAACACAGAGAAAATATGTTTGTAATCAAACAATATAAACGTAATGAAATAATATTTTAGACAGTCTGTTATACATTGACTGATAGGATATATATTTGATTGACTGTTTAATTGACATTTTCCATTGACTGTTGATGTGCTTTGTGGAAACCGGCTGATAGCTATTTGTGTTACAAAAAGCTACATTTGAAAAATATGATGTTAGTCAAGGAACATTTGAACAAAAATGTCATCTAAACTTCCATACACAAACAAACATCCAATTTCGTTATTTTACATGAACATGCAATGAACAGTTATATCACTATTACATTCCATCCAGTACACCGGTGGTAAATATTCCAGTTAATCTACTGTCAGTTGTGCCACTTCTCCTTCTAATTTCCTTATCCTGGCCTCCCTGACAATGGTGACATCCTGTTCTCAATCCTACCAACCAGCCATGGATGTCAGGCTCTGGCCATAGAGAAGCCTATTGCTTCTCTATAATTCTATGGTCAGAGTCTGACAGTTCTATGTGTTCTATTTCTGTGTTGTGTTTTGTGTTGGATCCCTAATTAGAGGCAGTCTCTAATTAGGGATCCTACTTAAGTTTGTATGTCCCACACCATTGTGTGGTTCATTGTCTTCAGTCCCGTTCATGTAAGTGTATTTACTTTTGTTATATTGTGTTTCTTTTGTATAGTTCGGATGTTTTGAATAATTACTTTATTAAAGCATGTCGAACTATTACTGCGCTGCGCCTTGGTCCATTTATACACCCGAGCGTGACAGAATGAACCACCATAAGACCAAGCAGCGCAATTCGGGAGAGAAGGAGAGAGAGGACAGCGTCGTAATCGAGAGGAAGAGGATCGCCCACCACTTCGTCCTCCTACGGTCGAAAATAGAGAGACACCCGAGGGATTTTCCAGTCGACCATGGGAGGAACAAGCGAGGTGGTGGAGAGCCTGGGTTGCTCTTCCCCCTGAGACGAGTCAGGACCCTCTCTTGGAGAGAATCGAGGCGGAGAAGGAATTCAGTCGTCGATTGGCCCTCGTGACAGAGCTGATGTCTCTACGGGAGAGAGAGGCAGGAAAACGTCATTGTGTTGGCGCAGGTAGTAATGGAGCCCGTAGGCAACCCCAAGAAAATTTCGGGGGGTGCTATGGGGGTGGTCTGGCAACAAGGAAGCACCAGTATCACTCCCCATGTGGACTATGGTGAAGCCGAGGTACAAATTGGGGGCGCAGAGTAAAGAGGAAGAGGAATATTTGGAGAAATATTTTGGAGAAGTTCTGGAAGAAATGAGGGAGATAGCGGAGGAGGTTGAAAAGGAAATGTCGGAATGGATCAGTCCGGGTCCGGTCGCCTACTACACTCCAGTGCCAGAACAGTCCGCTCCACCGGTGCCAAGTCCGGGTCAGGCCGTCTGCTTCACTCCAGTGCCAGAGCAGTCCGCTCCACCGGTGCCCAGTCCGGGTCTGGCCGTCTGCTCCACTCCAGTGCCAGAGCAGTCCACTGCACCGGTGCCCAGTCCGGGTCTGGCCGTCTGCTCCACTCCAGTGCCAGAGCAGTCCACTGCACCGGTGCCCAGTCCGGGTCCTGCCGTCTGCTCCGCTCCAGTGCCAGAACAGTCCGCTCCACCGGTGCCCATTCCGGTACGTCCAGTGCCGGCTCCCCACACTCGCTCTGAGGTGTGTGTCACCAGTCCGGTGCCACCTGTGCCGGCTCCACTCACCAGGCCTCCAGTGCGCCTCTCCAGTCCGGTACGTCCCGTGCCGGCTCCCCGCACCCGACCTCCAGTGCGTGCCCCCAGCCAGGTGCCTCCAGTACCGGCTCCACGCACCCGACCTCTGGTGCGCCTCTCCAGTCCGGTACGTCCCGTGCAGATCCACAGCCCGGAGCCTCCCGTGATGGTCCACAGCCCGGAGCCTCCCTTGATGGTCCACAGCCCGGAGCCTCCTGTGATGGTCCACAGCCCGGAGCCTCCCGTGATGGTCCAAAGCCCGGTGCCTCACGTGATGGTCCACAGCCCGGAGCCTCCCGTGATGGTCCACAGCCTGGAGCCTCAAGTGATGGTCCACAGCCCGGAGCCTCCCGTGATGATCCACAGCACAGAGCCTCCCGTGATGGTCCACAGTCCGGAGCCTCCCGTGATGGTCCACAGCCCGGAGCCGCTTACCCCACCAGTGCTCCAGGACCAGTTGTCTACCCCTCTAAATAGATAGATAGATAGATAGATAGATAGATAGATAGATAGATAGATAGATAGATAGATAGATAGATAGATAGATAGATAGATAGATAGATAGATAGATAGATAGATAGATAGATAGATAGATAGATAGATAGATAGATAGATAGATAGATAGATAGATAGATAGATACTTTATTGATCCCCCGGGGGGGAACTTTCATTGTCAAGCAGCTACAACAAAAACACAGGGCAGGTGCAAAATGCCACAACGAAAGTACACAAAAGACAGATACACGGTACATGATACATAGTGCGGCAGTATGAAAAAGTATAGAAATACAAGATATCTGGAGTGCAAAAAAAAGCTATAAAAGGACATTGCATAGTATGAGTGGTTGGCTGAATATGTACACTATACATTGGTGGATGTTGGATGGTTAACTATACTATACAGGTCGATGGCAGAGAAATACTTCAGTAGCTAAAAATGCGTATGATATGAGCGAGGGTAATAATAGTTTACTTAATAGACAGACTGGGTAAATGAACAGGTAAGTGAAAATGTTGCATGGTTAAATTAGCTGTACAGTTAGGTATACAGTTATATTTTCAGATAAGTGAATACTTGCATGTTTACACAAACTGTACAGGTAAATGACAGGAAGAGATACTTTAATAGCTAAATGTGTGTATGATATCATTTGGGGTAATAATAGTAATTCCCTTAAAATACAGTCCTTAGTGCGCAGGGTTTAATTACAGACAACTGCACTTATTGCACATTCGATATACTAAAAGCAATGAGAAAAGGTGCAACTGGCAGGATACTAATATGCATTCCTGAGTGAATGCCTACGTCCAATAATTACTTACAATATTGCATGTGATATAATATAACAACTGTACATGAGTATGTATATACAGACCTGTATGAATAAATAGGTCCTGAGTGGATGAGTGCTGACGGACCAGAGTTACTCACGGATGGATGCATAATTGTTAAACTAGGTCCTAGCACCCCAACAGTTCCAGATCTATGTTGCCGACGGCACGGCACCCCGGTGAGGCATTATATAGTCTCATAGCCGCCGGCAGGAAGGACCTCCTGTAGCGCTCTCTGGCACACCGTGGTGGGATCAGTCTGTGACTGAAAGTGCTCCTCTGCGTCATAACCATAGCGTGCAGAGGGTGGGTGACGTTGTCCATGATGGCCAGCAGTTTGGCCAGGATCCGTCATGTAAGTGTATTTACTTTTGTTATATCGTGTTTCTTTTGTATAGTTCGGATGTTTTGAATAATTACTTTATTAAAGCATGTCGAACTATTACTGCGCTGCGCCTTGGTCCATTTATACACCCGAGCGTGACAATGGAGATGTATGTCACTCGCCTTGGAAGTCGAAAACAGTGACCTCTGGCAACGGGGGCCTTCTTAGCGAAGGTAAGCCCTCTTACGTGGGGGCTTCCAAGTCGAGATCAGATCTGGAGGTACCTGCGCCTTCGTCCTCTGTTCTCTCTCCCTCTCCGGTGGCTTCTTTCTCGGGTTCAGATCCTCAGAGCCATCCCACCCCTTTCCATCGGATCGTGAGGCTGTCTAAGACTGTCCCATTCATCATCTACAGCTGGCTCGAGTCAATCGGGCCCCACCGCCCTTCAGTCATTGAGGGGTTTGCGAAAAATTATCTTGGTTTCTCGGGGATAAACACCTGGGCTATCCTGGAGCATTAGTACGGGACATTACAAGGCTGCTTCCGACCGTTCTACGACAGCTGCCGGGAGCTGACACTGTCGTGGTCCATGTGGGGTCAAACGACATTAGGAGGGCTAGCTTGGAACTGCTGAAAATTGATTTTAAAGAACTGATTCTAGCTCTGAAAAGTTCTGAAAAGCGGACAATTATTTCAGGTCCGGTACCATTGTTGGGCTGCAGGTGTGAAAGATTCGGCAGGCTACTGCATTACACACCTGGCTAAAAGATTACTCTGTTGGCATCACTTTTATAGATAACTTTGACACCTTCTGGAAACAGAAGATGCTCTACAGGAATGACGGAGTCCATCCAAACCATCTTGGCTCCTGGACTCTGTCCACGCATTTCAAGGTTCTGTTGAGACAATTACTTATCAATAACCCAAGCCCAGCTCAGATAATCCCTACCATTGTGTCGCTGAGATGTCGTAATGCTGCATCAAATGTACATTATCCCAGGGGTGTTGACAGTCACAATGTAAGTAACCTAATTTATGTCCCTCTAACTGCTCTGAATGTCTCTGTCGATCCTACAGCTATTGTATGCAGTAATCATGTGCCTATGAACCAGAGCTATACTGTTAGCACTGAGGTAGTGTGCCCTAGTAGGAAGTCCACTGGGTGCAGCTCACCCTAAACTATCAGTTCAAACATAAATAATATTGTCATGTCTACTTCTGATAAGCTTCCCAGTAAAGCAATAAAAACAATCAAGCATTGCAGAAAAGTGCTACAAATAGGCCACATTAACATATGTAGCCTAAGAAACAAGGTCATAAAATCGATAAATTACTAGTAATGACATTCATATTCTGACAATCTCTGAAACTCACTTAGATAATACCTTTGATGATACAGTTGTAGAAATACATGGTTATAACAGCTACCGAAAATACAGAAATGCCAATGGGGGCGGTTTTGCCGTCTATATTCAGAGCAACATTCCTGTAAAGCTTGCGAATAAACAGAACAAAAAGAAGAAGAAACTATCCTATGAAACAAAGATAAATGATATAAAGAATGAAAGTAAAAGCTTTGGAGCATCTTAAATGAAATTCTGGGCAAAGGACAAGCTCAGCTCCATCATTAATTGAATCAGATGGCTCATTCATTCACAAAACCCACTGATATTGACAACTACTTTAATGTTTTTTCCATTGGCAAGATTAGCAAATTTAGGCATGACATGCCAGCAGTAAACGCCGAAAGCACACATCCAAGTATAACTGACCAAATGATGAAAGACAAGCATTGTAATTTTGAATTCCGTAAAGTGAATGTGGAAGAGGTGAATAAAGTAATGTTGTCTATCAACAATGACAAGCCACCGGGTCTGACAACATGGATGGAAAATTACTGAGGATGATAGCGGATGATATTGCCACTCCTATTTGCCATTTTACAGCTTACAAAAAAGTGTTTGCTTTCAGGCCTGGTGGGAAGCAAAAGTAATTCTGCTACCAAAGAATAGTAAAGCACCCTTTAATGGCACAATTAGCCGACCAATCAGTGTGTCACCAACCCTCAGTAAACCTTTGAGTAAAATGGTGTTGGAGAAGATACAATGATATTTTACAGTAAATAAAATAACAACAGACTTTCAGCACGCTTATAGGGAAGGACACTCAACAAGCACAGTACTTACACAAATGACTGATGATTGGCTGAGAGAAATTGATTGTGGTAGCTGTTTTGTTAGACTTCAGTGCAGATTTTGACATTATCGATCATAGTATACTGCTGGAAAAACATATGTGTTATGGCTTTACACCCCCTGCTATATTGTGGATAAAGAGTTACCTGTCTAACAGAACACAGAGGGTGTTCTTTAATGGAAGCCTCTCCAACATAATCCAGGTAGAATCAGGCATTCCCCAGGGCAGCTGTCTAGGCCCCTTACTTTTTTCAATATTTACTAATGACCTGCCACTGGCTCTGAGTAAAGCCTCTGTGTCTATGACTCAACACTACTACAGTGAGTGAAATCACTGTAACACTTAAAAAAGACCTGCAGTCAGTTTCTGAATGGGTGGCAATAAATAAGTTAGTCCTAAATATTTCAAAAATTGAAAGCATTGTATTTAGGACAAACCATTCACTAAACCCTAAACCTCAACTAAATCTTGTAATGAATAATGTGGAAATTGAGCAAGTTGAGGACACTAAACTGATCGGCGTTACCCTGGATTGTAAACTGTTATGGTCAAAAAAGCACGGCTGGCCCTTAAATGTACCTGTAGAGCTAACATTAATAATATTCATGTCAATCTCTCATGGCTCAAAGTAGAAGAGAGATTGACTTCCTCACTACTTTTAAGAAGTATTGACATGTTCAATGCCCCCAGCTGTCTGTTTAAACTACTGGCACACAGCTCAGACCCCCATACATAACCCACAAGACATGCCACCAGAGGTCTCTTCACAGTCCTGAACAGACTATAAACGCAACATGTGAAGTGCTGGTCCTATGTTTCATGAGCTGAAATAAAATATCCTAGAAATGTTAGGGGTGGGGGGGAGTATTTCTGTCTGTCTGTAATAAAACCCTTTTGTGGGGAAAAATGGATTCTGATTGGCTGGGCCTGGCTCTACAGTGGGTGGACTTGGCTACCAAGTGGGTGGGCCTATGCCCTCTCAGGCTCATCCATGGCTGCACCCCTGCCCAGTTTTCATTTAGGACCTGATGAATTTATTCCAATTGACTGATTTCCTTATATGAACTGTAACTCAGTCAAATCTTTGAAATTGTTGCGTGTTGCGTTTATATTTGTGTTCTGTATACATAGAACCATGGCTACATGGAACTCTATTCCACATCAAGTAGCTCATGCAAGCAGTCAAATCAGATACTAAAGAAACAGGTCAAAATAACCTTATGGAACAGCGAGGACTGTGAAGAGTCACACACACAGGTACAAAGACACATACAAACACATAACATACAGACCGTACACACAGTACACCTGGATTGTGTTGTATTTTTATTCGTTTTTTTTTCTTTCACAGAATAGGCCAAATGTTCAGATATTTTAATTATGCTTGATTGCAGAATCTAACTTAATGGAATATACAACCGTGCAAGAGCTTCATATACTGTAATTCGAAGCCTCAACAGGTCTGCTGATATTTATCATGATAATACAACAACACTTTCATTTTATGTTTTTTATTTATTTCAGACACAAACAAACTTTACGAAATGTACATTTTCCAAAATATATTGGAATTGTAAAACACTGTGAAAACATTTTAAGGCATATGTGACAATATTATTTAAATCATCTCATCCGATTTCAAATCTGCCCCCAATAGTACTTTCAATCAGACAACCTGGGAAAGAAGGTAGTTTGGGGGGCAGGGGGGGGGGGGGGGCATTTTATCAATGGACGTTTTGTTACTTAAACCTTGAACCTAAATTACTTATCATGATTTATACGAGAGTATATACCAGTGTTACATAGAGAGTCTTTGCTCTGGAGATAGGAGAGGTCTCGCATTATGCCAGGGAAAGTATAGTCCAACGGCGGGCGAAAAGGAAAAACTGGCATCAGTCCCGAAGTCACATACGGTGACATGAAATTAGGTATGCCACCACCTGAGGTTGAGTAGGCCAGACGCAAAGGATTAATACCAAAGCGAGGATTCAGCCCGTACATGCTTTCGCCTCCGGCAGGTGTTGGCGTGGTTTGCAATGGGGAGAAAGCAGACTTGGTACGCAGAGCCCCCAATGCTCCCCCTGGAAGTCCAAAATTAGGCCTAGCTTCATGTGAGTGAACAGACAGAGATGGACCGACGCTATCCGAGTTGCATTTATTCTCTTTGGAGCTAAGAACTAGTTCAATAGCCTTCACGATGTCCCCCTTGCAAGTGTTCACCGCCGATTCCAAAGTGCCCCGCTTGTGATGGGGGAATATTTTGGTCATGACCTCGGTGGGGTCCCGGTCCTTTGACGCGCAACCGGGTGGGTAGTCCTTGGGCCGCTCAGACTCGCTGCTCGACTCGAGGTCTGAGGATGACAGCGACCTTGGGCTCTCTGTGTGGTCTGACAGCTGGTCAAAAGCAGCCGACTGATTGCCACTCTCCTTGTCGAAGACCGCCCGGTTTTTCTCTTGACTAGGAGAGGTATCGTTCTTTCCCAATAGAGAGGACAGTGGTGCGGTGTGAGGCTCATAGAGAGGTCGGCCCATGAATCCGTTGTTTAGGTTGTACTTGATCAGTTTGTCATCTGAAAATATAGATAATAACGGAATTAGATTATATATATATATATATATATATATATATATATATATATATATATATATATATATATATATATATATATATATATATATGTCATAGGTCATTAAGTCTCATTTTCTAAACTGTATGCATTTTCTATAGGTTTCTGTTCAAATATCATTCAACCAATAATTGGTTATTCTAAGTCGATTTCCACGTATGAAATACCCTGTTTAAGACTATAAACTCTATAAACTCTAAGTCAAATTATGCATCGAACGGCCATATTAACCAAATTAATTAAATTGAAACAAAAACATTGTTTTAAAATTGACTCAACACCAACAGGTAACGATGGATTAACTCACCGTCTTTTTTGTCCTCAGTTCCAAAAACATCAAAAGTCGATATTCTTGGCACAGTGTTTGCAGATCGTTGTACCCCAGATGCCATGGTCAGTCCGGTCTCCGCCGCCCCAGAGCCGGTGTACATGAATTGGAGCTCCCGGGCCTCGCTCTCCTCCTGCGCCTGTTGTCTCCTGAGTGCCACCTGTGCAGCCATCACCCGCTGCCTCTCCGCTATCAGGGTGCACTTTGCGCACACGCAGTCTCTCCAACGGCAGAAGCGCTTGTGGCCTTTCAAAGCGGACACCACGCCGTGGTTCCTGCACCGTGCGCACTTCGGGGTTCGGGGGTAGCCCCTCTCCATCGACGGTTTACAGGCAGTAGCTCGGAGAAAGAGAGGCGGAGGCCGCAGAATGGAAGTGGGCACCTGTAAGCCCCCGACCGAGAGAGGAGAGGAGCTATGCCCGGCCAAGCCGAGCGGTCTAATGCTGCCATCCATTCCGCGTGGAGACGTAAACCAGGTCTCCAGAAAGTCCAGTGTAGTATAGAAGTCAGTCAGTGTTTGTGTACTGTCTTCTTCCAACTGACTCTGCCACCCTAAACTCTTGCGCTTAAAAGTTGTCCACCTCCAGGTGGTTTGACATGAAATAATACACCGCGGTCACACCCCTTTCCCTTACTAGCCCTCATGAATATGCGCCCGTGGTGAAGAGTGGTCTAATAGGTTTGACTAAGCTCATTAATTGGAGCTATTGTCAAGAACCATGTCATGGTCTATCATCTTAAATGACATAAAGCCTACTCAAACTTTTTAGATCAAAGACATTAGAGCCTACTTTTTGGAACTTGCCTTTATTGACTGTATAGATATACTGTATCTGTAATTAGGATACTGTATCAGATAAATAATGATTATATAAATTAGTTTACAGGTTTCCGTATATTTAATACACTATATTATTACATATTACACATTTTAATTGAAAACATATCAAGTTGAATGTGGTGGAGAATTATAAGAAAAGTTAGGTCATTCAGTGTAGTTTTAGTTGATAACTGTAACTGTGGAATGCATTGATTTATGTCAAAATGCAGTTATAAAGACAAATAATCCTCCAGGCTACTGTTTCTCGTATTTCACAATTATTTACCATTCTGGAAAATAAACACGAATGTTATGCTTCCAACGTGACCAATACATATTCCTTATGGGTATGTTCTGATTCTATACCTACTATTGTATAATTGTTGTAACTATACAAGCATCTTATTCTCCAATGAGTTTTGATTGTACCTATTACTTCCCCATAGGCTAAAATGAATGCTGCTATAGTGTTTGGTAAATGTGGGTAATTCCATGTTTAAAACAAGATGTGTGTAGACAATTCAGGCCAAATATATTATTCAAAAGAAGGATGTCCTTCCTAAGATGTTTTTATAAAATGAATGTTTCATATTGTAATAATGTTTACAATCAATATTTAACCTACTATTATCGCTTGGCTTGTCTGTTAGCGATCAGCTTAATGCAGATGTGTCAATGACATTTAAAGCACTAATGTAAATGGACAATCCCTCCTTTTCTCCATCTCTCAATCTCTCCATCCATCCATCTCTTGTTCTCTCCATCTGCATAACTGCCTGGCATGGTTGAGCCCTCCATCAGTCAGTCCCTCAACCATGGGCCTTATCAGACACATACCTAACAGCCTCTGTGGGTACCTTTTATGCTTGGGGAGATATTGCCTGCCACATACATACACACACACACACACACACGCACGCAGGCACGCAGGCAGGCAGGCACGCACGCACGCATGCACACACACACACACACACACACACACACACATACATCACATACTTAGAGGGCTTGAAAAAGGCATCTAGCTAATCACTACAGATGGGGCTTTGCAATTAATGAGAGAGAGAGAGAGAGAGAGAGAATGAGAGAGAGAGAGAGAGAGAGAGAGAGAGAGAGAGAGAGAGAGAGAGAGAGAGAGAGAGAGAGAGAGAGAGAGAGAGAGAGAGAGAGAGATTTTACCCACTGGGACAAACATCCCATTGAGACCTTGCACGCAGAACTTTGTAAGATTCTCCTACATGTCCAGAGGAAAACTACAAACAATGCATGCAGGGCAGAATTAGGCCGATATCCACTAATAATAAAAACTCAAAAAAGAGCAATTAAGTTTTGGAAACACCTAAAACACAGTGACCCCCTCTCATTTCATTACCAAGCCCTGCAATACCAAGAGTTGAGCAAAGATAAGAGTCCCTTCATCAAACTGGTCCGGGGGCTGAGTTCACAAACTTGTTCCACTAACACACTGAAGCCTCAGGACCAGAACATCCAATCAATCAGAATTAACCAAATTACAAAACATCTAAAACAAAACTACATTACCTATTGGAAAACACAAACACAAGCACAAAGCAAAATGCAGTGCTATTTGGCCCTAAATCGACAGTACACCATGGCAAACTATCTGACCATGGTGACTGATCAAAACCTCAGGAAAACCTTGACAAAGTACAGGCTCAGCGAGCACAGCCTTGCTATTGAGAAGTGTAGACACAGGAAAACCTGGCTCCCTGTAGAGGAAAGGCTGTGCAACCACTGCACCACAGCAGAACCAGAGACAGAGCTGCATTTCCTGACCAAATGTCAAAAATATAAAACTATCAGAGAGTCACTTCCCCAAATTTGAACAAGTAGTCCGGGGCTTTGAGGACCTCTCTGAAATAGAAAGGCTGCCGATCCTTTTGGGGGAAGACATGGACAGCTGTGCGCTGGCAGCATGCTATGTTGCTGCCTGACACAAGTTGAGGGACAGTGCCTGACATATTTAATGCCTTTTTTTCCTATGTTGTTATTTTGTTCTTTGATGTAATTATATTTTTAAAAAAATATGTGTATGTATGTATATATATATATATGTATATATATATATATGTATGTGCGTGTGTATGTATATGTATGTATATATATATAAATATATATAAAAAAGAAAAAAAAGAAAATTGATGTATGATACTTTGGCAATATGTACATTGTTGCGTCATACCAATAAAGTGAATTGAATTGAATTGAATTGAGAGAGAGAGAGACTGCTATTTGCATAAAGATTCCCCACAAGGATTGGGGCTTGAGAGGGGGAACAGGGATGTACAGTACAGGCTTGGAGATAATCCAAAATGAACCATCAACATGCCAATGTTTGCCGGGAAAGAAAGACAGAGCGAGAACTAGAGAAGAGATGTGTCACTGTGTCCTAGAGAACTAGAGAAGAGATGTGTCACTGTGTCCTAGAGAACTAGAGAAGAGATGTGTCACTGTGTCCTAGAGAACTAGAGAAGAGATGTGTCACTGTGTCCTAGAGAACTAGAGAAGAGATGTGTTACTGTGTCCTAGAGAACTAGAGAAGAGATGTGTCACTGTGTCCCAGAGAACTAGAGAAGAGATGTGTCACTGTGTCCCAGAGAACTAGAGAAGAGATGTGTCATTGTGTCCTAGAAAAGAGATGTGTCACTGTGTCCTAGAGAACTAGAGAAGAGATGTGTCACTGTGTCCTAGAGAACTAGAGAAGAGATGTGTCACTGTGTCCTAGAGAACTAGAGAAGAGATGTGTCACTGTGTCCTAGAAAAGAGATGTGTCACTGTGTCCTAGAGAACTAGAGAAGAGATGTGTCACTGTGTGGTAGAGAACTAGAGAAGAGATGTGTCACTGTGTCCTAGAAAAGAGATGTGTCGCTGTGTGGATGAGGCCTTTATAATTCCATCTATTGTGAAGGGAATTCAGGTTTGCATCTGCGGCTTGCTGGTTTATCCAGGTACATTAAGCTGCTATCGCTCCTTTTGTTTAAATGCACCTGGGGAATCCTTCTCATGCATGGGGGGCTAAGCACCAGGATGTCAAACCACAGTGTGTTTTTCTAGATGTGTTTACCTGTTACGCTAGATGGTAATCTACCACTGCTGGGCCTTGGAAAACATACCCTTCAATTGTACTCTTTAATTCAACAGATAAGGAAAAATTCTCAGTTTGGTGTTAGGAACTAGGTTTAGAATACAACAAAACTTGTTTGGTAGTTTGTGTGCTATATAGAACTAATACTTGTTGGTAGTGGAAATATTCAGTGGTATTGATATATTGGCTCTTAATTTCCAATCCCACTGCTGAAATGACATTAAGAAACTTGGTGGAGGGGTGAGATAAATTCAGTGGTTGTAGATGTGGGCAGACAGTGTCTTGATTGTCTCCCCAACAGATCTGCAAGTTAGACAACATGTTTCATCATGGCACTGGATTTGAGCCGAGGCCTTGGCCGCTAATCTCTGGCCTCATCGCTAAAGCAGTACTTAATCTGACGCAATGTGGCTGCTAATCTCTGACCTCAGTGTGAGAAACCTGATAATGTTCCCCACCCCCTTATGAGAGAGAGAGTGGCAGAGAGAGAGAGTGGCAGAGAGAGAGAGAGAGAGAGAGAGAGAGAGATAGATAGAGAGGCAGATAGGCAGAGATGCAAATAGGCAGAGAGAGAGAGAGGCAGAGAGAGAGAGAGGCAGAGAGAGAGAGAGAGGCAGAGAGAGAGAGGCAGAGAGATAGAGAGGTAGAGAGAGATATATATATATAGAGAGAGAGATAGAGAGGCAGATAGGCAGAGAGGCAAATAGTCAGAGAGAAAGGCAGAGAGAGAGAGAGGCAGAGAGAGAGAGAGGCAGAGAGAGAGAGAGAGAGAGAGAGGCAGAGAGAGAGAGAGAGAGGCAGAGAGAGAGAGGCAGAGAGAGAGAGGCAGAGAGAGCGAGAGAGAGAAGCAGAGAGAGAGAGAGAGAGGCTGAGAGAAGAGAGAGAGAGAGAGAGAGAGAGAGGCAGAGAGAGAGAGAGACCAGGGCCGGTCTTCATAAAGCATCTCAGAAATATACAGCACCGTTCAGTTCTACACGACATTCTTACAGCACTAAATGTTGTTTTGTCAGTACTTATGTCAATACTTTTCTTGTTCAGTCAGCATTCCACTCTGTTGGTGCGAACTGAATAAATATCTATTTGATATGATAATCAAGAATAAAGAAATGAGATGCCCCACCTACAAAAACATCTAACCTGTTTACCTTTCAGGAACAGTAAATCTCAGTGTGTCACAGACACACCGTTTCTAACACATCCAATCACTACCCATCCTATAGATGAACAAGGACATATACAGCCGATTTTGCAGGTTTTCCCACTTACAAAGCATGTAGAAGTCTGTAATTTTTATCATAGGTACTCTTCAACTGTGAGAGACGGAATCTAAAACAAAAATTCAGAAAATCACATTGTATGATTTTTAAGTAATTAATTTGCATTTTATTGCATGACATAAGTATTTGATACATCAGAAAAGCAGAACTTAATATTTGGTACAGAAACCTTTACAATTACAGAGATCATACATTTCCTGTAGTTCTTGACCAGGTTTGCACACACTGCAGCAGGGATTTTGGCCCACTCCTCCATACAGACCTACTCCAGATCCTTCAGGTTTCGGGGCTGTCGCTGGGCAATACGGACTTTCAGCTCCCTCCAAAGATTTTCAATTGGGTTCTATTGGCTAGGCCACTCCAGGACCTTGAGATGCTTCTTACGGAGCCACTCCTTAATTGCCCTGGCTGTGTGTTTCGGGTCGTTGTCATGCTGGAAGACCCAGCCACGATCCATCTTCAATGCTCTTACTGAGGGAAGGAGGTTGTTGGCCAAGATCTTGCGATACATGGCCCCATCCATCCTCCCCTCAATACGAAGCAGTCGTCCTGTCCCCTTTGCAGAAAAGCATCCCCAAAGAATGATGTTTCCACCTCCATGCTTCACGGTTGGGATGGTGTTCTTGGGGTTGTACTCATCCTTCTTCTTCCTCCAAACACGGCGAGTGGAGTTTAGACCAAAAAGCTCTATTTTTGTCTCATCAGACCACATGACCTTCTCCCATTCCTCCTCTGGATCATCCAGATGGTCATTGGCAAACTTCAGACGGGCCTGGACATGCGCTGGCTTGAGCAGGGGGACCTTGCGTGCGCTGCAGGATTTTAATCCATGACGGCGTAGTGTGTTACTAATGGTTTTCTTTGAGACTGTGGTCCCAGTTCTCTTCAGGTCATTGACCAGGTCCTGCCATGTAGTTCTGGGCTGATCCCTCACCTTCCTCATGATCATTGATGCCCCACGAGGTGAGATCTTGCATGGTGCCCCAGACCGAGGGAGACTGACCGTCATCTTGAACTTCTTCCATTTTCTAATAATTGCGTCAACAGTTGTTGCCTTCTCAACAAGCTGCTTGCCAATTGTCCTGTAGCCCATCCCAGTCTTGTGCAGGTCTACAATTTTATCCCTGATGTCCTTACACAGCTCTCTGGTCTTGGCCATTGTGGAGAGGTTGGAGTCTGTTTGATTGAGTGTGTGGACAAGTGTCTTTTATACAGGTAACGAGTTCAAACAGGTGCAGTTAATACAGGTAATGAGTGGAGAACAGGAGGGCTTCTTAAAGAAAAACTAACAGGTCTGTGAGAGCCGGAATTCTTACTGGTTGGTAGGTGATCAAATACTTATGTCATGCAATAAAATGAAAATTAATTACTTAAAAATCATACAATGTGATTTTCTGGATTTTTGTTTCAGATTCCGTCTCTCACAGTTGAAGTGTACCTATGATAAAAATTACAGACCTCTACATGCTTTGTAAGTAGGAAAACCTGCAAAATCGGCAGTGTATCAAATACTTGTTCTCCCCACTGTAAATGCATGTTTATTCATCTCAAACATGTGCACAGACGCACGCAGGCGCACACACTCTTAACAGCAAACAAGAGTTTGAAATCTTTGGCCTGTTATTGTTCACTGCCAGTGAGGCATTGCCAGGCTAAGTAAGGGGCCCTGATGGATACCTCCCTGATGCCTGAGACCCTGAATAAAGAGGTGTGAAGGAGAGAGAGAGAGAGAGAGAGAAGGAGAGAGAGAGAGAGAGAGAGAGAGAGAGAGAGAGAGAGAGAGAGAGAGAGAGAGAGAGAGAGAATTAAACAGAAACATAAATAAAAGGGGAAGAGAAGATTGATGATAAGAAAGCGAGAGAGAGAAAAGTAGAGTGAATTTTAGCGTATGATTGTAGATTGTCTGTGTGTGTGTGTGTGTTTGTCTGTGTGTGTCTGTGTGTGTGTGCGTGTCTGTGCGTATGTCTGTGCGTTTGTCTGTGTGTGTGTGTGTCTGTGTGTGTGTGTGTGTGTCTGTGCGTATGTCTGTGCGTTTGTCTGTGTGTGTGTGTGTGTGTGTCTGTGCGTGTGTGTTTGTCTGTGTGTGTCTGTGTGTGTCTGCGTGTGTCTGTGTGTGTGCGTGTGTGTGTGTGTCTGTGCGTATGTCTGTGCGTTTGTCTGTGTGTGTGTGTGTCTGTGTGTGTGTGTGTCTCTGTGCGTGTGTGTCTGTGTGTGTGTGTGTGTGTGTGTGTGTGTGTGTGTGTGTGTGTGTGTGTGTGTGTGTGTGTGTCTGTGTGTGTGTGTGTGTGTGTGTCTGTGCGTATGTCTGTGCGTTTGTCTGTGTGTGTGTGTGTGTGTGTGTGTGTGTGTGTGTGTGTCTGTGCGTGTGTTTGTGTCTGTGTGTGTGTGTGTGTGTTTGTGTGTGTGCGTGTGCATCACAATCATTTTCCCACGTTAAGGGTCCTCAGCAGAGACAAACACCTTGACATCCAATGTCACTCACCAACCAGTAAGCACAGAGGACACCATTGTGACAGCACCTCTTTAAGTAAAACATCTCATTGACCTCCAGCACTGACCCAACAACCATTGGTGGTGATTTAACTTGTCAACGGGACCAAGTGGATGCTACCGTGTGACACTGTAATGACAAGGACGTTTAAAGAGGATTGTTGAGGAGGAAGAGAAAGTCCAAGAGCCTGGGCCTTTCAGAAAGAGAAGGTCCATGGGCCTGGGCCTTTCAGAAAGAGAAGGTCCATGGGCCTGGACCTTTCAGAAAGAGAAGGTCCATGGGCCTGGGCCTTTCAGAAAGAGAAGGTCCATGGGCCTGGACCTTTCAGAAAGAGAAGGTCCATGGGCCTGGACCTTTCAGAAAGAGAAGGTCCATGGGCCTGTGCCTTTCAGAAAGAGAAGGTCCAAGAGCCTGGGCCTTTCAGAAAGAGAAGGTCCAAGAGCCTGGGCCTTTCAGAAAGAGAAGGTCCAAGAGCCTGGGCCTTTCAGAAAGAGAAGGTCCATGGGCCTGGACCTTTCAGAAAGAGAAGGTCCATGGGCCTGGACCTTTCAGAAAGAGAAGGTCCATGGGCCTGGGCCTTTCAGAAAGAGAAGGTCCATGGGCCTGGACCTTTCAGAAAGAGAAGGTCCATGGGCCTGGACCTTTCAGAAAGAGAAGGTCCATGGGCCTGGGCCTTTCAGAAAGAGAAGGTCCATGGGCCTGGGCCTTTCAGAAAGAGAAGGTCCAAGAGCCTGGGCCTTTCAGAAAGAGAAGGTCCATGGGCCTGGGCCTTTCAGAAAGAGAAGGTCCATGGGCCTGGACCTTTCAAGTGTTGAAAGAGGGGGCTGAGTGGCGTCTCTGCAGAATAATTATCCAAAACTTGGTTCGACCATTTTAAAACATTGTTTCATCTTACTGAGAATTTGATTAATACTTCAATTATTTTTTTCAAACATAAATAAAATGTTTCTCTGAGCAGGGCCCATATTTATCAAGCGTTTCAGTGTAAGAATTATATGGGGTGCTGTTTTGTTTTAACCCTTAACGTGGTATATGATGAGGTAAACCAATACAATTTTTCATAGGTTTCCGTGATTGTTTAGTTAAAGTGTGTATTCTAAGATGGATTAGACAAGAAAAGGCTGTAACAGAAACGTACTGACAAGGCCTTTATAAGACAGAACCAAGTCATCAACGCCACAAAAGTACATTTAACTTCAGAAGCTAAATTACGGTCAGAGGTCTGAGATTGTGATAGATAACTGAGAGAGCTGCTACATTATCTCTATTTACAACCAGAGATAGGAGGTGATCCTTGGATAGAGGATAGGTGGACAGATGCTGATCATGACAGATGGCATATATTATATCATGACAGATGGCATATATTATATTATGACAGATGACATATATTATATCATGACAGATGGAATATATTATATTATGACAGATGGCATTTATTTTATCATGACAGATGGCATTTATTATATCATGACAGATGGCATATATTATATCATGACAGATGGCATATATTATATCATGACAGATGGCATATATTATATCATGACAGATGGAATATATTATATCATGACAGATGGCATTTATTTTATCATGACAGATGGCATTTATTATATCATGACAGATGGAATATATTATATCATGACAGATGGCATTTATTTTATCATGACAGATGGCATATATTATATCATGACAGATGGCATATATTATATCATGACAGATGGCATATATTATATCATGACAGATGGCATATATTATATCATGACAGATGGCATATATTATATCATGACAGATGGAATATATTATATCATGACAGATGGCATTTATTTTATCATGACAGATGGCATATATTATATCATGACAGATGGCATATATTATATCATGACAGATGGCATATATTATATCATGACAGATGGAATATATTATATCATGACAGATGGCATTTATTATATCATGACAGATGGCATATATTATATCATGACAGATGGCATATATTATATCATGACAGATGGCATATATTATATCATGACAGATGGAATATATTATATCATGACAGATGGCATTTATTTTATCATGACAGATGGCATTTATTATATCATGACAGGTGGCATATATTATATCATGACAGATGGCATATATTATATCATGACAGATGGAATATATTATATCATGACAGATGGCATATATTATATCATGACAGATGGCATTTATTATATCATGACAGATGGCATATATTATATCATGACAGATGGCATATATTATATTATGACAGATGGCATATATTTTATCATGACAGATGGAATATATTATATCATGACAGATGGCATTTATTATATCATGACAGATGGCATATATTATATCATGACAGATGACATAAATTATATCATGACAGATGGCATATATTATATATACTGCACCTGTATATAGCCCTTCTGTAAATAGCCCACTCTACTACCTCATCCCCATATTTATTGTCGTTTATTTTTCACTAATCTTGCACTCCAGTATCTCTATTTGCACATCATAATTTGCACATCCTTCATTCCTGTGTTAATGATGATAATTCTGTAATTTATTTCTACTCTATAGTCTATTTATTGTCCTACCTCCCAACCTTACTGCATTTTTGCACTACATTTTGCACTCTGTTTATAGATTTTCTATTGTGTTTTTGACTGCTTGTTTAATGTGTAACTCTGTGTTGTTGTGTTTTTTTTTTGTCGCACTGCTTTGCTTTGTCTTGGCCAGGTCGCAGTTGCAAATGAGAACTTGTTCTCAACTGACCTACCTGGTTAAATAAAGGTGAAATAAATAAAATAAAAATAAAAATAAATATGATGACAGATGACATATATTATATCATGACAAATGGCATAAATTATATCATTAAAGATGGCATATATTATATCATTACAGATGGCCTATATTATATCATGACAGATGGCATTTATTATATCATGACAGATATACCCCTATACTGCCCCCTATACTCCCCCCTATACTCCCTCCTATACTCCCTCCTATACTCCGCCCTATACTCTCCCCTATACTCACCCCTATACTCCCCCCTATACTGCCCCCTATACTCACCCCTATACTCACCCCTATACTCCCCCCTATACTGCCCCTATACTCACCCCTATACTGCCCCCTATACTCACCCCTATACTCCCCCCTATACTGCCCCCTATACTCACCCCTATACTCACCCCTATACTGCCCCTATACTCACCCCTATACTCACCCCTATACTGCACCTATACTCCCCCCTATACTGCCCCCTATACTGCCCCCTATACTCACCCCTATACTCCCTCCTATACTCCCCCCTATACTGCACCCTATACTCACCCCTATACTGCCCCTATACTCACCCCTATACTCACCCCTATACTCACCCCTATACTCACCCCTATACTCCCCCCTATACTCACCCCTATACTCACCCCTATACTCCCCCCTATACTGCCCTTATACTCACCCCTATACTCCCCCTATACTCACCCCTATACTCACCCCTATACTCCCCCTATACTGCCCCTATACTCACCCCTATACTCACCCCTATACTCACCCCTATACTCTATCCTATACTCACCCCTATACTCCCCCCTATACTCCCCCCTATACTCCCATTATACTCCCCCCTATACTCCCCCCTATACTCCCCCCTATACTGCCCCTATACTCACCCTATACTCTCCCCTATACTCACCCCTATACTCCCCCCTATACTGCCCCTATACTCACCCCTATACTCCCCCCTATACTCCCCCCTATACTCCCCCCTATACTGCCCCTATACTCACCCCTATACTCACCCCTATACTCTACCCTATACTCACCCCTATACTCCCCCCTATACTGCCCCTATACTCACCCCTATACTCCCCCCTATACTCCCCCCTATACTCCCCCTATACTCCCCCCTATTCTGCCCCCTATACTCCCCCCTATACTCCCCCTATACTCACCCCTATACTCCCCTTATACTCCCCCCTATACTCCCCCCTATACTCACCCCTATACTCACCCCTATACTGCCCCTATACTCTCCCCTATACTCACCCCTATACTCCCCCCTATACTGCCCCTATACTCCCCCCTATACTCACCCCTATACTCCCCCTATACTGCCCCCTATACTCCCCCCTATACTCCCCTTATACTCACCCCTATACTCCCCCCCTATTCTGCCCCCTATACCCCCCCCCTATACTCCCCCCTATACTCCCCCTATACTCCCCCTTATACTCCCCTTGATTGTTTATGGCCGTTGGGACAGGTAGCCAAACAGGAACCATCTGAAACATTTCTAGATTGCAACAAGCATGTAAAAGAGCATGAGGCCGTTAAGGCCAAGGAGAGGTGGAGGAGTGAGGAGAGAGAGGGTGAAGGTAGCAGAGGGTGCTATCAGATGGGCTCCAAGGAGAGGTGGAGGAGTGAGGAGAGAGAGGGTGAAGGTAGCAGAGGGTGCTATCAGATGGGCTCCAAGGAGAGGTGGAGGAGTGAGGAGAGAGAGGGTGAAGGTAGCAGAGGGTGCTATCAGATGGGCTCCAAGGAGAGGTGGAGGAGTGAGGAGAGAGAGGGTGAAGGTAGCAGAGGGTGCTATCAGATGGGCTACAAAGAGAGGGACAGACATCAGGGTGCTACATCTATGGCTCAGTGTTATGGGAAAATACTTGACTCTTTCAGTCGCAGACAATAACATCTTGGAAATAGTTATAAACACTGGTGTGAGCGATAGGGCACTGTATCTACAAACATATCAGACATCAGTTGCTACAGAGATTAGGAGTAAACAACTGTCTCTGTAGTGTAATGGATGCATTTTTTTGTGGTAGCCATTGTGCTAGGTTGAAAAACACTAACTTGTATTGTTTATAATGTATGCAACACATCACTACATGAATGAGAAGGGGTCGTAACATTTTCACAACTCCTACTGAGATTAATTAGATTAGAATGTATCTTTAAGTCATTTAGTGAGTCTTGAACTTTATTATTGCTGTATAATTGAAGTAGGTCATAAAGAAGTTATGCAGACCCATATTGGTTCCCAAACAAAGAATGACTTAATACATTTTTCTTGGTGTCTGAAAATGTTTTGTTGTCCACCATTTTGTTTACTTCAAAATACATTTTTGCTCTCATTTGCCTGACTTTTCATCCATCTTCATTCTCAGACCAGGAAATGAAAGCTAATCTCAAACATCTCTCACAAAGGTAGCAAGGGAACCATGGCAAATCTGTTACAGTACGAATGACAGGAAACAATGTTGTTTTTATTTTACATGTCATACGGGCTAGCTGCTTGTTCCCTTAGTAATATTTGAACTGGCTCAGGTGGATGTGTGGTTAACTGGAGGTGCCCAGAAGTCTGAGGGAAAGCATGCGAAAATGCTGCCACGGAAGTCGTGCTTTTCTTGCTGTAATGCAAACATTAATTTGGCCACACTTTATGTAATTGCTTTAAGTAAATTAAATGTTGAATCCTTTAAATATGTAACCTGACCATTTGCTTGTTAATTAGCTTGTAATTAGTTAGCTGGTGTCCGGGTTAGGGTTGAGCCTGGTTAATAGCTCAGCCTACTGTGCTTCAGGTGCAGGACATATGGTAAGAAAACCATCACAAATATCTGGTCCAAATGGTTAAAAAATGTATGTACCTGTCACAGATTACCCCTTTAATGTTATACATCCATATTAGGCAATATCTGACCTCTCGAGACCCATTTGATTATAATAATTGTAATAATTGATTGACTATAATTGATATAATTGATTGACTAAATTATTGTTCAAGTCAGCAAGGCCTTCATTGTAAATAAGAATTTGTTCTTAACTGACTTGCCTAGTTAAATACAGGTTAAATAAATCTAATAAAAAAAATCACCTATGCATTTTCCATGGTGCTGCATCATTTCTGGTGGTACATCATTCAGAGCAGTGAAAATAGTGTCAGATGAATACATTTGCACAACTGGAACCAAGCCAGTGAAACAGCCACCAACTGGGTCACCTGGATGTGGTTCAAAGATGCTGGGGATCCAGCATAGTCCTGTAGTCAGATACAGAGACAGAAGGGCTAGACAACAATACAGACTGCAGTCTATTCAGAACTATGGACTGTAAAATGCTGGCTGCATGCAGATGGTACACAGATAATGGAATAACACAACAGCACAGGTGTGAAGAAAACACAACCATAAAGACACGCATAAAATGGGGGAATTTGGGGTCTTTGGGGGACATTTTAAAGAAAAGATATGGACACTCCCTTTTCTCAAAAATGAAAGGCAAAATACCTTATTTATCAGTTTATACCAGGACCTCGGGGCAGGGGCGTGTGTTAAGGTTGTCCCAGTTCCCCAGGACCTCGGGGCAGGACTAAGCCTGGTGGGGTGTTGACTGCACTCAAATGTTTCCTTCCAATCCAACCCCAGTGAGGAGCTCAAGCCTTTGTGTTAAACGACAAACAGGTTACATGTTTATTTAAGCTGGCGATTGACTCTCAGGTAGCCTATGCGGTGCTGGTATTAGTTTCAAATTTCAAGTACCTCCAAATGTGGTGAAATAGCAGTTAAATCCAGCTTAAATAAGAATCTCCTCAAGCATAGTTTTCTTGCTTTTTTCAAAACAACTTATTTTGATAAATCCAATTAGTGATATTTGTGATAGTTAATGTGATTGCTGTTTGTGCATGTGATGTCACAGCAGACACAAGTTATGTGTATTTGACTTCATTACAGTAACATTCAGTTGCTTCTCTATTCTATCCTGCGCAGATGAAGATTAGATTAAGGTTAATTAGGCTAAATGACGTTAAAGCAGTTATTTTAGGCCCAACGGCATCAGTCCCCAATGACTTCCATATTAGCAGAACATCATTAGTACCATCAGTCCCCAATGACTTCCATATTAGCAGAACATCACTAGTACCAACAGTCCCCAATGACTTCCATATTAGCAGAACATCATTAGTACCAACAGTCCCCAATGACTTCCATATCACCAGAACATCACTAGTACCAACTGTCCCCAATGACTTCCATATTAGCAGAACATCATTAGTACCAACAGTCCCCAATGACTTCCATATCACCAGAACATCACTAGTACCAACTGTCCCCAATGACTTCCATATCACCAGAACATCACTAGTACCAACTGTCCCCAATGACTTCCATATTAGCAGAACATCACTAGTACCAACTGTCCCCAATGACTTCCATATCACCAGAACATCACTAGTACCAACTGTCCCCAATGACTTCCATATTAGCAGAACATCATTAGTACCAACAGTCCCCAATGACTTCCATATTAGCAGAACTTCACTAGTACCAACTGTCCCCAATGACTTCCATATTAGCAGAACATCACTAGTACCAACTGTCCCCAATGACTTCCATATCACCAGAACATCACTAGTACCAACTGTCCCCAATGACTTCCATATCACCAGAACATCACTAGTACCAACTGTCCCCAATGACTTCTATATCACCAGAACTTCACTAGTACCAACTGTCCCCAATGACTTCCATATCACCAGAACTTCACTAGTACCAACTGTCCCCAATGACTTCCATATCACCAGAACTTCACTAGTACCAACTTTCCCCAATGACTTCCATATTAGCAGAACATCACTAGTACCGACTGTCCCCAATGACTTCCATATCACCAGAACATCACTAGTACCAACTGTCCCCAATAACTTCCATATCATCAGAACTTCACTAGTAACAACTGTCCCCAATGACTTCCATATCACCAGACCTTCACTAGTACCAACTGTCCCCAATAACTTCTATATCAGCAAAACTTCACTAGTACCAACTGTCCCCGATAACTTCCATATCACCAGAACTTCACTAGTACCAACTGTCCCCAATAACTTCCATATCACCAGAACTTCACTACCAACTGTCCCCAATAACTTCCGTATCACCAGAACTTTACTACCAACTGTCCGGGGTCATACCAGGTTCAGATCGGGGTTAGGGGGTCGACGGTTTGGCTATCAGAGTTTAGTGAGGATGAGGGGGACGACCCTGGGCAAGACAGATGATGCGGACACAAAGAACAGATTACAGAGCCTCTGATGTCCTCCTAGTGCCAAACCCAGAGTCTCGTACAGAGCCTCTGATGTCCTCCTAGTGCCAAACCCAGGGACTCAGAGCCTCTGATGTCCTCCTAGTGCCAAACCCAGGGTCTCTTTGAGTCTATTGTTTCTTTGTATTCTGCGCTATTGTCAGCCCCAACCCCTGCGATAACAACAATTTCTTTCACAAGTGATTAAGGGAAGTGAGGTTTCTTTTTTTTCTCATTTTCGTTTTAATTGCTGAGTTTGGTGGAGATGAAGCATGGCTTTAATAGTTTTTTAATGCACTTCTGTCCCCATAACACCCAAGGCCTTGTGTAGAATCATCTAAAGTTCAGATGTAATACAAACCAACATTTTAATGACAGAAGTGTTATAACTATAAGCAACTTGTGAAAGGACGTGTCACGATGTTCCTCAAATTTTAATTTTAGTCCATTGAAATGTCACCAAAAAGCAACATACGAGATCGTTGGACACGATCGTTTACATAATTACTTAGCCTGTTAAGAGAATCCACGTTTCCTCTTTCTCCCATAGGGAAAGAGGATATGAGGTTCGGCCCTAAAGCCATGTGAATTTCTCTCCCCTCAACACTTCTCATTGATCCTCTCAGGTAAGCAGGGGGTCAAAGTGTCCCCAAAGGAGTTACTATCTTCAATGTGGAGAATTATTTTTACCCTGCTGTGTTTTGCTTTCACCCGACGCAAAGTTATCAGGCCGCTTTCTCGAATCATTGCTTGGGCTTTGTCCTCCTTAAGAAAAACCTGGTTTCCTAAAGCTAGCAGGGTGCTCTACCCCCCAATGGGGAAGGCTAGCTGAGGCTAACTCTCGCAACAACAAACATCCACTCCAAAGCAGCAGGACACTTCCCCATCCAGTAAAGAAGATGAAAGTCTCTACCAGAAAGAAACTGCTTGTTTCAAATGCTTCATAAGTCTTGCTTGTCCACAAGCGTCAAAGCTAGATGTCACGTTCACCTTTAACAAAGTCAAAGCACAAAAGAGACTCATTAAAAAGGTTAATTTTGCAGATAAACCAATTTTTTTTAGAAGTACCTACGGAGAAAAATGCAGATGGTTTTTCAGGTAATAGCATGCCAATCGTAAGTGCTAGTTATTTGTGTGTCTATTTATGAGATACATCCACAGACACCTTTCATCTGGGCTCTCTCACCAGGTTCCCAATGCTGCTCCTGAATTTCTCTCAAAAGAAAATAAAACATTTTCAGCTGTGAACTCTCATATGAGCAGGAAACATGGCAGTGCTTTTTCCTAACCGTTGTTTCTTGCATCACTGGAGGTAAAGAAACCAATGACCAGAGCCATCTCTCCTTAATTGTATCCTATGGGACTCCGATCACGGCCGGTTGTGATACAGCCTGGGATTGAACCAGGTTCTGAAGTGACGCCTCTAGCACCAAATTGCAGTGCCTTAGACTGCTGCACCACACAGGAGCCCAAAAAGAACAACTGAACCAATAGCAGTTTGGATTGGTCATGTTGTGAAACGTTGTCAAACATAACTTTACTGCAAATTGCAAATCCTTGGCCCATGAGTCGCCCCTCGATTCAGCTTGCCTTTCACATTCGCTGAGACAGGTAAAGTGTCTCACTATGGTCTTGGGGTTGTGAATTGACAGGTTCTGAGACAGGTAAAGTGTCTCACAATGGTCTTGGGGTTGTTAATTGACTCTGACAACATCTTGTACTTAATCCCCTTAGGACTCACAGAGCTTTGAGGAATATGATAGCTCAATAAGTATAACTACAAGGAACAGGCTTCAGTTAATGAGGCGTGAAATTCTTTAAACAACCATTCCTTTTGTGTTCCAGAAAGAGATTAGGATCGTCTCTTTGAATGTCAGGGTGTTGAAGTGGTGAAACCCACAGCAGGTCAAGATGGGGCCATTGTATACTGGGTTACAATGTACATGTTGACATACAGTAGACATACTTGTAAAATGTAGTTCGCTGTCATGGCATTTATGTTATGAAAGTGTTGATGGCCACAAGTCAAATCCCAATGCAAATGCAATTGCAATTTAGCAATTTAATGGGGAGGAAAACCTTTGTCCCCTCAATGATGTATGTATAAGGCCTCTCCTGGCCAGGTTTGGCACTCCTGATTGTAGACTATACCAAACATACATACATTTTGGCATTCCAAAGTAAAACATTACAACATACCATGATCCTGAGCTTATCTCAGAATTCCAGGGGTTTAGGAGCACATTAGTCTTCATGATCTGATCACACGTGTGCTTATCAAAGAAACTGCAGCGAGGTGTGAGTTGCGATGCAGCCAGTTCCGCGATTGAAGTGGTGTATAGAGGTCTTCATAGAGGTACTGTGAGATAACAATGATAAAACACTGAATGTTGGAGATTTCACCTATCACTATAATATGTTTCAAGCTCATACTCTTCATAACTGCCTTGCCTGGTTCGCTAACTACTTTGCAGACAGAGTTCAGTGTGTCAAATCGGAGGGCCTATTGTCCGATCCTCTGGCAGTCTCTATGGGGGTGCCACAGGGTTCAATTCTTGGGCCAACCCTTTTCTCTATATACATCAACGATGTCGCTCTCGCTGCTGGTGACTCTCTGATCCATCTCTACGCAGATGACACCATTCTGTATACATCTGGCCCCTCTTTGGATACTGTGTTTACTAACCTTCAATCAAGCTTCAATGCCATACAACACTCCTTCCGTGGCCTCCAACTGCTCTTAAACGCTAGTAAAACTAAGTGCATGCTTTTCTATCGAACGCTGCCAGCACCCGCCCACCGGACTATCATCACTACTCTCGACGGATCCGAATTAGAATACGTGGACACCTACAAATACCTAGGCATCTGGTTAGACTATAAACTCAACTTCCAGACTCACATCAACCATCTCCAATCCAAAATTAAATCCAGAATTGGCTTCCTATTTCGCAATAAAGCCTCCTTCACTCATGCTGCCAAACATGCCCTTGTAAAACTGACTATCCTACCGATCCTTGATTTCGGCGATGTCATTTACAAACTAGCCTCCAATACTCTACTTAGCAAATTGGATGTAGTCTATCACAGTGCCATCCGTTTTGTCACCAAAGCCCCATACACTACCCACCACTGCGACCTGTATGCTCTCGTTGGCTGGCCTTCATTATATATTCGTCGCCAAACCCACTGGCTCCAGGTCATCTATAAGTCTTTATTAGGTAAATCCCCGCCCTATCTCAGCTCACTGGTCACTATAGCAACACCCACCCGTAGCATGCGCTCCAGCAGGTATATCTCACTGGTCACCCCCAAAGCCAACACCTCCTTTGGTCGCCATTCCTTCCAGTTTGCTGCTGCCAATGACTGGAACGAATTGCAAAAATCATTGAAGCTAGAGGTTCCTATCTCCCTCAATAACTTTAAGCATCAGCTGTCAAAGCTGCTTATCGATCACTGCACCTGTATATAGCCCTTCTGTAAATAGCCCACACTACTACCTCATCCCCATATTTATTTTTGTTTATTTTCACTAATCTTGCACTCCAGTATCTCTATTTGCACATCATAATTTGCACATTTTTCATTCCTGTGTTAATAATGATAATTCTGTAATTTATGTCACCACTATAGTCTATTTATTGTTCTACCTCCTAACCTTACTGCATTTTTGCACTACATTTTGCACTCTGTATATAGATTTTTCTATGATGTTTTTGACTGTTTGTTTAATGTGTAACTCTGTGTTGTTATTTGTCGCACTGCTTTGCTTTGTCTTGGCCAGGTCGCAGTTGCAAATGAGAACTTGTTCTCAACTGACCTACCTGGTTAAATAAAGGTGAAAAAAAAATAAAAAAAAATAACGCTAACTTTAGACAGTCCCGTCAGTAAAGATATGCAACTCATTTTGAGATCACTATTTGACTGAGATATGGGTCTGAAATCAGTGAAATGTGTAGTGAGCCCTCTTTCTCGATATCACCATTTATATCACCATTTCCCACACCACGTTGGGCCAAATTACACCTCTGCCCAAAGATAACAATAATCGCTAACTACCGCCAAACACCTAACACTACTCCTGCACATCAGTGATTCCCCATGCCCTTAACACTATCCTCCAGTGATTCTCCATGCCCTTAACACTATCCTCCAGTGATTCCCCATGCCCTTAACACGATCCTCCAGTGATTCCCCATGTCCTTAACACTATCCTCCAGTGATTCCCCATGCCCTTAACACTATCCTCCAGTGATTCCCTATGCCCTTAACACTATCCTCCAGTGATTCCCCATGCCCTTAACACGATCCTCCAGTGATTCCCCATGCCCTTAACACTATCCTCCAGTGATTCTCCATGCCCTTATCACTATCCTCCAGTGATTCCCCATGCCCTTAACACTATCCTCCAGTGATTCCCCATGCCCTTAACACTATCCTCCAGTGATTCTCCATGCCCTTAACACTATCCTCCAGTGATTCCCCATGCCCTTAACACTATCCTCCAGTGATTCCCCATGCCCTTAACACGATCCTCCAGTGATTCCCCATGCCCTTAACACGATCCTCTGGCAATTCCCCATGCCCTTAACACTACCCTGCAGTGATTCCCCATGCCAAATTTGAAAGCTATTGTGAGCAGAGGGCCTGGAAACTGCAAAAAAAAATGTTCTTCACGGCCAACGTTTTTTTCTCCTTGGTTCAGTTTTAATTCCCTTTCTCCACTCCCAGCACGCCTGCATTTCTTCCACCTCACTGCTCTCTTTGGCCAGCTAGCTCCCGCTACTAAGGGCTGGTATCTGTTAGGTCACCCATTGAGGGGTCAATTTTCTACACGATTGACTCTGA
Source organism: Thymallus thymallus (assembly GCA_023634145.1). NCBI lineage: Eukaryota > Metazoa > Chordata > Actinopteri > Salmoniformes > Salmonidae > Thymallus > Thymallus thymallus. Next base: position 22,672,969 of record CM042422.1, read on the forward strand.
AAAAATAAACTGGGTAATCCTTAAAATGTTTGCTCTCTGTTTTAAGAGAGAGTGAAATAGCGAGTAAGGTCAGGGAGTAAGGTCATATTGCATGTCTGTCATGCTGTGCATTAAACATCCAGGGAGGACCAGGATTTAAAACAGGCATGAAGCAGAGACACCTCTGGCCTCTGTTTGTAGAGGCCATCCCAATGTCACTCAGGCCAGTGAGACAGAATAACCCTATACTCCTCTGGGGTCATGTGACTCCAATCTAATCTTAACACTATTGATTATAAAAAAGTGATTTTTGAATAAAAGTACTACTGTTTATGTTAGTATTTTCATGTAAACGACATTTTACAAAATACCGTAGGTAAGGTGTTACGACCTGGCTCATAGTTGGTAACAATAAAGGGATGACTAATTCATAATAATACTGAATATAACAGAAGCTGTGGACGTCTGTAGGATCAGTAGTGTATGCAGTGTGTGGGTGATTGAAAACAAACCAAAAACCCAAAAGGTGGTGGAAGCCAGCCTGCCAGTCAGAAAAGAGAGAGCGTATTGGCTGATCAGCTGACGATCCTCCCTGCAACAAGCAGACTACCAAACAGGAAATCCCAGCAGACAGAGTGGGAGGGACGTCACAAAGGTCATATTAGTATTGAGCTGAATATGTCAGCAGGCAGGCTACTACTTTGTTATTATTACATGCACAATTTCCTCGGATAAAATCCGTATTTGTCACTCAAACTGTTTCCGAAAAACCCTTTACAGATCATTTCACTGCTAGCTTTGCTCTGTCAGACAAGTTTAACGTCCGCTTGTGTGGGTTGATATATCTCAACTCTCCCTGACAGCGCAAACCAATTTGTCTGTGTCAATCACTTGTTTACTTAGTCTTTGGCATCGATGACTCATCGGCTTGTCGAGGCATGCTTGCGGTGTTACGGAGAGAGAGAGAGAATGTTTCTAAAACAGCAGTACGTGTTTCTCTACCTCTCTTCTGTGTATTCTCAAGAGAATTTAAGTAGCAGAGAGGGTAAAAGGTCATCATACATTTGATATATTACTTAATGTTAAATCAAGGCCGGTTCAGACCGGACAAAATCTGAACCAATCATAGACGTCTATTTTTGGGCCAAATCAAGGCCGTTCTGGATATGAATGATTCTGTTAGTTTTTTCTGATAATGCCATATACCCCATTGTTAGAGGCTGTAGATAAAACCACTCCCACATAGAGCCTAGGTCATTGTTTGGATGTCGGGAAGCAGCTGCTGATGGGAGCATGGTATCAGTGATCAGCCTCTGGAGTGTCCCAAGATAAACATCAGGGACACTGAGGTACCAAGACACCAAGCCCTTCCATTTTTACCAGGAACCCCCATCTCTCCTCTCCTCTAGACTAACCCCCCCCCCCCCCGTACCTGACTGACACACGGACCACACCACACCACAGTTCTGCTTGTCTGCAATTTCTGATACACCACTGTTCTCCATATGGGGAAAGACTGTTCTCCACATGGGAAAAGTGAGGCATGAATTTGTTGGTTTAAAGGGACAGTTCAATCCATGTTCAGACCTGGAAAGACATGTTCAGACCTGAAAAGCTGAATTGACATCCCACGCCATCATTTGTGTAGATCCAGCAATATGTCTGAACCCCAAATGATGGAAAGGATCAGCAACAAATAATATATATTTTTTGCATTTAGCATTTCGTTGTGAGCGATAGTTGCACCTTTTCCTTTGAAAATGACTCAAGACCACTATGAGGTCTAAAAACATTGGAGGGCATCTTTACGCAAGATAACTCTATCCTCCTGATAGTGTTATCTTGCAAGCAGGAAGTACCAGTGACACGCTCAATTCAGAAGTGGTCCGATGAAGTGGCTGCTAAGCTACAGGACTGTTTTGCTAGCTCAGACTGGAATATGTTCCGGGATTTATCAGATGGCATTGAGGAGTTTACCACATCAGTCACCGGCTTCATTAATAAGTGCATTGACGACGTGTTCCCCACAGTGACCGTACATACTGTACATATCCCAACCAGACGCCATGGATTACAGGCAACATCCGCATTGAGCTAAAGGCTAAAACCGCAACGTTCAAGGAGCGGGACACTAACCCGGACACATAAGAAATCCCTATATGCCCTCGACTAACCATCAAACAGGAAAGGTGTCAATACAGGACTAAGGTCGAATCCTACTACACCGGCTCTGACTCTTGTCGGATGTGGCAGGGGTTGCAAACTATCATGGATTAAAAAGGGAAATGCAGCCACGAGCTGCCCAGTGACATGAGCTTACCAGACGAGCTAAATGCCTTCTATTCTCGCTTCGAAGCAAGCAACACTGAACCATATGTGAGAGCACAAGCTGTTCCGGACAACTGTGTGATCATGCTTTCCATAGCCGATGTGAGTAAGACCTTTGAAAAGGATAACATTCACAAGGCCGCAGGGCCAGACGGATAACCAAGGCGTGTACTCAGAGCATGCGCTGACCAGCTGACAAGTGTCTTCACTGACATTTTCAACCTCTCCCTGACCCAGTCGTTAATACCTGCATGTTTAAAATAGAGCACCATAGTCCCTGTGACCCGTAGCACTCACATCTGTAGCCAGGAAATGCTCTGAAAGACTGATCATGCCGCACATCAACACCATCACCCAGACACCTTGGACCCACTCCAGTTTGCATACCGAACCAACAGATCCACAGATGACACAATCTCTATTGCACTCCACACTGTCCTTTCCCACCTGGACAAAAGGAACACCTATATGAGAATGCTGTTCATTGACTACAGCTCAGCGTTCAACACCATAGTGGGACTGAACACCTTCCTCTGCATCTGGATCCTGGACTTCCTGACGGATCCTGGACTTCCCGCCCCCAGGTGGTGAAGGTAGGCAACAAAACATCCGCAACACTGACCCTCAACACGGGGGCCCCTCAGGGGTGCGTGCTTAGTTCCTTCTTGTACTCCCTGTTCACCCACGACTCCTTGACCAAGCACGACTCCAACACCATCATTAAGTTTGCCAACGACACAACGGTGGAAGGCCTGATCACCGACGACGATGAGACAGCCTATAGGGAGGAGGTCATAGACCAGGCAGTGTGGTGCCACAGCAACAACCTCTCCATTAACATCAGTAAGACAAAATAGCTAATCGTGGAATACAGGAAACAGAGGGCCTAGCACGCCCCCATCCTCACCGACGGGGCTGTAGTGGAGCGGGTTGAGAGCTTCAAGTTCCTCAGTGTCCACATCACTAAGGACCTATCATGGTCCGAACACACCAACACAGTCTTGAAGAGGGAACGACAACGCCTCTTCCCCCTCAGGAGGCTGAAACGTTCAACAGCTGCACCATCGAGAGCATCCTGACTGGCTGCAACACCACTTTTTTTTATTTGTTATTCACTGTGTCATTATTTATATTTTATTTTGTATCTTTATCTTTCTCTCTGCATTGTTGGAAAAGGACCACTAAGAAAGCATTTCACTGTAAGTCTACACCTGTTGTCTACACATTTAATTATTTACATGTGTATATAGATATGTATTGTGTAGTTGATGTGTATATAGATATGTATTGTGTAATTGATGTGTATATAGATGTGTATATAGATATGTATTGTGTAATTGATGTGTATATAGATATGTATTGTGTAATTGATGTGTATATAGATGTGTATATAGATGTGTATTGTGTAATTGATGTGTATATAGATATGCATTGTGTAATTGATGTGTATATAGATGTGTATATAGATATGTATTGTGTAATTGATGTGTATATAGATATGTATTGTGTAATTGATGTGTATATAGATATGCATTGTGTAATTGATGTGTATATAGATGTGTATAATGTCATTGTTGTTTATGGATGTGTTCATGCAGCGCTCCTCTGAGAAAGAGACTGTGTTCTCAGGATGAGTCCCTGCCTAAATAAAGGTTGAATAAAACATTTAAATATAAATGGACAATTACAACAGGCAAAGATCAAAACAGATTAAATTAATCCTGAGATTGACAAGACAGGCAACGGGATGGACAGATTGTTTGAGAAGACATATTGTTTGAGAAGACAGATTGTTTGAGAAGACATATTGTTTGAGAAGACAGATTGTTTGAGAAGACATATTGTTTGGAATTCTCTTGTTTAATCTTCCCCAAGTGACTAGAACATTTCTAAAATGACTGTATAATAGTAATGGCTTTGTTAACACCATTCTACTCCAGCATTACCCAGCAGCGGTGCGTGGGTAAAATCCCTGGGGAAGCCAAGCCAGAAAAAAAAAGCCATATTAAAACCTAAGTGTTGTGATAATTGTGTTGTTTGCTCTATAACCTGTTAGATCATATGCCTTGACACCGTGATATACAGGTCTAAAGGTCGAGACATTAAGGTCGAGACATTAGACAGTGGCAGAATAAATTCAACCACACCTTTGTTTTATCAAACAAACAGTTACATGACCTACAGCATGGTCAAGCAAGTTAATGGTTCCGACATTTTCGGACCACTGAACAACTATTGATTTAGAACCACGGAGAGTTACCAGACTTCACAAACAGGAGCAGCCTCCACTATTCCAGCACCATTTCAACTTCATCAGATTGTAAGAACCGACACTGGTGATGAGAAGAAGGTACAGGAAGGGAAGGTTTAAGAAATGACGGACATGAAACGGAACAGGAACAACGTCTGGACACGAACACATAACGAACATCAATGCAGCCACAGGGAACAACACAGAGGAACAGACAGATATACAGGGTCAATCAACAACGTGAAGGAGTCCAGGTGAGTCCAATGATTGCTGCTGCGCGTAACGACGGTGACAGGTGTGTGTAATGAAGGGTAAACTGGCACAAATCATCTACGCTTAGTTTAATACGGTGACAACTAAAAGATACAAAAAACAATTTAGTCCAATCAACGTAAAACAAATATGATGTGACTGTCCATGATACTGATTTCTGTGTGCATGTGTGTGTGTGTGTTCATGCAAGTAGTGAAATGCCCATACCATCCGCCTCTCTTTCATGTTGAAGAAATGGTCTATCACTCTGTCATACAGTACATGCTTTAATTTCTTGTTGTCCTAGGCTACCTGGCTAAAAAGCTTGCTCGCTAGCCTTACTTGCCTTCTTGTGCAACGTTAGCTAGTTAGCATTAGCCTTTTATGTCTAGTTACATATCATCCTCTCAGGCCAGGGGCACAACAATGTATGAATTTATGATTGGCCAGTACGGAGAATTAAGTAAAACCACAAGTTCAAATCCCTATCTCCATCCATGGCTAATTTAGCATTGGGCCAATTTTAGCTATCTAGCTAGTCACCGGAGAACAACACAACGAGATGCACAACGAGTTTCTGTCAGTGACGTATTGCTCTCGATGTGATTAGAGTGAAGCCAAATCCAAACTGGCTTCCCTTGACACTTTCTTTTGGTGCGCCAGGACCAATCACAGTTGTGCTCACTCAGTTTAGCTCAGCGCCGATTGGCCATGCTTCCCTTGCATTCAATGCTACCGGCGGCAACAATGTCATACTCTTTGGGACCAGACAGCATCAGATAGATGGCCTACACATACAGAGACAGAGGGGGCGCTGTTTCACTCGCTTGGATGCCTTCTCTGGTTGAGATACATTCAGCCTCTTGCGAATTGAAGGAAAAGTATGAAACACTAGAGACAAAAGATACATTATTTTATATGTCGTTTTTTGTTTTCTTTTTCTTGGTACATTTTTTGTGGAAGCCTGACTTCCCTTGGCACCCATGAATACACGCCACTGGCATTACCTGACCTTGTGAAAATGTTCCCATTCTGACTGGACATCTCAAAGATATCACACAGTAGTTGTCAGACACCGTACATACGTGCTGAACGCATCTTTCCTTTAATCACTCAATCTTCGGTTCTTCTCCCTTTTGTATGGAGGTTTCAAGTCATCACAGATAAGGCAAGTTTTCACAATGTTAATCAGATCGTCCACACGATCTGCTCCCCTGCAACATGCATAGTTTGGCATGGTACTCAGCACTGAGGATTTCACTGCTGATCTAATCAGCTAGGTTTCTCTAGTGCAGCAGGAGATGGGACTTCTCGTTGAAAAATGCTTTAAGTACAGAGGATGTTGGCATGAAATCTGTGCTATGATAGCAAGGAGTATGCGACAGCGTGCTTTCACTCAACGGGATACTTTGGGATTTTGGCAAAAATACTTCCCCATAGTCAAATTAACTAGTGGATACCAGTTTTATGTCTCTGCATGCATTTGGAAGGAAGTTGCTGACTAGCGCTAGCGCAATTGCTAACTAGTGTTGACAGGAAGTCTATGGGTATCTGCTAGCATGCTAGCAGATACTCATAGCCTTTTAGTAATTGTGATAATGCTAGTTGGCATTGGCTTGCGAAACTACCTTCCTTTATACTGGACAAAGATACATCAAAATGGTATCCACAAGTTCATCGGACTCTGGAGAAGTAAAGGGCTAAAATCCCAAAGTATCCCTTTAAATCATGCATTGATATCAATGGAAGATTAACATGAACTCAAAGTAGGTGTGTGCGAACCTCAGGTTACGATTTGGTCCATGGTGAAATAAATGTATAAAAATACATACATAGTTTGAATTTGATGAGAATCACTCATAAATAGTGATTTATCTTGTGAAAATAAATAACTGTATTGTTCAATGAACCAAACAATACATTGCCATTGACAACACACAGGACAAAAAATGATGCAATACCAGAGCCATTTCAGCAACAAACAGAGTTAAAGAGTTGCCATTTGAAAACAGTATCCAAACAACAGCCATGGAGAAAAACTGAGTAGAACAATATTGTTCCTTTGTGATGCAGGGAGATTGATCCAATTATCATGGGATGTATGTAAATGGACCTTAAGGGCATGGAACACCATCTTGCTTGCCGTCATTAATGAAGTATAGTCAACAGCAGAAGGAAAATGACCCATCATGACTATTTAGCCAAAAGGAGGAGGGGTGTAATGACTAACAGTAACAACATGTTCCTCCAGCTGATCATATTTAGACTGACATGTAACACTTGATTGCATACTGCACCATTCTGAGTGTTTGAATGTTCCATACTGCACCATTCTGAGTGTTTGAATGTTCCATACTGCACCATTCTGAGTGTTTGAATGTTCCATACTGCACCATTCTGAGTGTTTGAATGTTCCATACTGCACCATTCTGAGTGTTTGAATGCATAATTTCACCGTTTCTTAACCCTAAATAATCAAATGGCAAAGAGTGGAAATATTTGCTGTTATCATTATGTGAAACACTTTAAGTACCCGTTAGGTGCTCTGTTGTATGTGTTAAACAGCCCCCCCCCACGTTAGGTGCTCTGTTGTATGTGTTAAACAGCCCCCCCCCACGTTAGGTGCTCTGTTGTATGTGTTAAACAGCCCCCCCCCACGTTAGGTGCTCTGTTGTATGTGTTAAACAGCCCCCCCCACGTTAGGTGCTCTGTTGTATGTGTTAAACAGCCCCCCCCCCCACGTTAGGTGCTCTGTTGTATGTGTTAAACAGCCCCCCCCCACGTTAGGTGCTCTGTTGTATGTGTTAAACAGCCCCCCCCCCATCCATCCATCTGACGATCCAGAGGTCATGAGAAATGTTGACTTAATCCTTTCTTCCTCCCTACAGTACCTCAGAGAGTCGTGGCAGGGAGTTAGAAAGGGGTCTTTGTCCCTCCCCTCCGCAGCCAGAACAAAGGGAGGGGAAGCACACACACAGACTGCAATTAAGAGCTCAAGAATTGTCCCTAGAACAAAAACCCTTGGTGACTGGGATGGAAACGAGAAGAGGAAATGTTCAGCTTAGGTGGGATGGGCTATGGGGGTATTACAGGCTATGGGGATATTACAGGCTATGGGGGTATTACAGGCTATGGGGGTATTACAGGCTAAGGGGGTATTACAGGCTATGGGCTGAGAGAAGGAAGACATTTCACTATTATTTACAGGATGCTAAAACTCAGCCACCCTAGACTCTGTGAGCACCATTAAGACGTGTCGGCTAATTAGAGACAATTCATGGAAATGAAACACTTTTTAGGCCTGTACCTCAGAGTTAACTGTACCTCAGAGTTAACTGTACCTCAGGGTTAACTGTACCTCACGGTTAACTGTACCTCAGGGTTAACTGTAGCTCAGGGTTAACTGTACCTCAGGGTTAACATAAAGGCTGGTGATGCTTCTCGGGTAAATAAGCTGATCAGGAAGGCTAGCTCTGTTCTGGGGATTAGCCTTGACACTCTAGATGAGGTGGCGGAGAGACGGATCCTGGCCAAACTGCTGTCCATCATGGACAACGTCACCCACCCTCTGCATGCCATGGTTATGACACAGAGGAGCACCTTCAGTCACAGACTGATCCCACCACGGTATGCCAGAGAGCGCTACAGGAGGTCCTTCCTGCCAGCGGCTATTAGACTATTTAATGCCTCACCGGGGTGTCATGCCGTCGGCAACATTGACCTGGAACTGTTGGGGTGTTAGGACCTAGTTTAACAATTATGCATCCATCCGTGAGAAACTCTCTGGTCTGTAATCACTCATTCACTCAGGACCTATTCATTCATTCAGGTCTATATATACATATTCATGTACAGTTGTTATATCATATCACATGCAATATTGTAAGTAATTCTTGGACTTAACTTACGTAGTCATTCACTCAGGAATGCATATTAGTATCCTGTCAGTTGTATCTTTTTTCATGGCTTTTAGTATATCGAATGTGCAATACGTGCATTTATCTGTAATTAAACCCTGCGCACTAAGGACTGTATTTTAAGGGAATTACTATTATTACCCCAAATTATATCATACACACATTTAGCTATTTAAGTATCTCTTCCTGTCATTTACCTGTACAGTTAATATAACCATGCAAATATTCACTTACCTGTAAATGTATCTGTATATCTACCTGTACAGTTAATTTAACCATGCAAAACATTCACTTACTTGTTCATTTAACCAGTCTGTATATTAAGTAAACTATTTTTACCCTCACTTATATTATACGCACTTTTAGCTACTGAAGTATTTCTCTGCCATCGACCTGTATAGTATAGTTAACCATGCACCATCCGCCAATGTTTAGTGTACATATTCAGCCATCCACCCATACTATGCAATGCCTTTTTCATACTGCCGCTCTATGTATCATGTATCGTGTATCTGTCTTTTGTGTATTTTTGTTATGGCATTTTGCACCTGCCCAGTGTTTTTGTTGTAGCTGCTTGACAAATACATTTTCCCTCGGGGATCAATAAAGTATCTATCTATCTATCTATCTATCTATCTATCTATCTATCTATCTATCTATCTATCTATCTATCTATCTATCTATCTATCTATCTATCTATCTATCTATCTATCTATCTATCTATCTATCTATCTATCTATCTATCTATCTATCTGTGCTGTTCTCTCATCAAGCGATCATATTTTCACCCATCAGACTATTCTCAATTGAATCTTGTTTTTACTAATATGTCCATTTAGAATGGCCCATTGTCCAATGGGCAAGGGGAAAGATAAAAAGACGTGTCATAGCTAATAGAGACCACTTTCCTCCATGTGCCCCATATGTACTGTGTGGCTCAGTTGGTAGAGCATGGCCCTTGCAACCTCAAGGGGTTTGTGGGTTTGATTCCCACGGGGGAGCAGTATGAACATTTTAGAAATTGTATACACTCACTACTGTAAGTCACTCTAGATAAGAGTTACTCACCACACAAGCATTATTCACTGAACCAACTCAGCTAAATAATGCTCATGTGTGTATTACTTTGAGCCACTCAGGAGGAAACAGCATTAACTGTTCCCAACCACCTGTAACAGTTACAGAAGCCATAAGGCTGAAACAGGGAAGAATTGTTGACCTTTCCTGCAGGCACCAGTACTGGTTTATAAAGACTATGTTTATTCCCACTGGATTTCTATTTTGACCTCATGGCAGTCTGGGACAAAACCCCTCTCATTCCTAGTCATCGTACCAACTCAGTGACTTCAGTGTGCGTACATATCATTGCCTCCTCTATAAAGTCCAGTGTTCAACTCTTAGTGGAGGCTCTTGTGTAACCCTCACTCTACCAGTTATAACACACTGTCATACAGTTATATCATTATAACACAGGCACAGATGGTTATCGCAGGTTCATTTTGTCATTTGAATTCAACATTGAGTTGTAGTTCTACTGTTGAGAGAAGAACTGAACCAATGAAATAGAGTTGGAGTTCTACTGTTGAGAGAAGAACTGAACCAATGTAGGGATGCTATTTGAGAGATTATGTGCAAAAGGTAGAGGTGAGTAGAGGTGCAGTATCCAGGACTAGAGCAGTGTTGCCGTGGAGTCTGCTGTACAGTATAAAGACTAGAGCAGTGTTGCCGTGGAGTCTGCTGTACAGTATAAAGACTAGAGCAGTGTTGCCGTGGAGTCTGCTGTACAGTATAAAGACTAGAGCAGTGTTGCCGTGGAGTCTGCTGTACAGTATAAAGACTAGAGCAGTGTTGCTGTGGAGTCTGCTGTACAGTATAAAGACTAGAGCAGTGTTGCCGTGGAGTCTGCTGTACAGTATAAAGACTAGAGCAGTGTTGCCGTGGAGCCTGCTGTACAGTATAAAGACTAGAGCAGTGTTGTTGTGGAGTCTGCTGTACAGTATAAAGACTAGAGCAGTGTTGCCGTGGAGTCTGCTGTACAGTATAAAGACTAGAGCAGTGTTGCCGTGGAGTCTGCTGTACAGTATAAAGACTAGAGCAGTGTTGCCGTGGAGTCTGCTGTACAGTATAAAGACTAGAGCAGTGTTGTTGTGGAGTCTGCTGTACAGTATAAAGACTAGAGCAGTGTTGCCGTGGAGTCTGCTGTACAGTATAAAGACTAGAGCAGTGTTGCCGTGGAGTCTGCTGTACAGTATAAAGACTAGAGCAGTGTTGCCGTGGAGTCTGCTGTACAGTATAAAGACTAGAGCAGTGTTGCCGTGGAGTCTGCTGTACAGTATAAAGACTAGAGAAGGTAATGAGGTGAAAGACAGGGGTGCGGTGTAGCCAAGGTGTTTCAGGCTGCTGTAGGAGTGATGTGTGGCGCCTGGTCCCGGTTCATTTGCCACCCCACAGACGGACCATGCTGGTAGCCCATAGCCTGCGGGCCCTACAGTGGGTGGCAGAGCCAGTCCTGACGGGGCTTGTAGGATGTAGGTCAAGCCAGGCGTGTAATCCCCCTCTCAGAGTTGGTACGCACCGTCGATGCTGGAAAATAAATATGGAAGGGGACACTGCTAAAGATGGGAGATGGGAGTAGAGACGGAGGACCGGCAACTCCTCTAAACCCCACGTGGATTTTGGAATGACGCTGGACAGGGTTTGTCTATATGATGTGAGAAAGTGTCATGTCTTATTAGGTAATGGCTATTATAATGTGCACTTGTTCTAATATTAACATTTCTGCCTTCCTCTCACACATTTTTTTGTCACATGCTATCAAACGGCCCTGACCCATTTACAAATGTACGTAAATCACTGGAGCTTAAACACTCAGGGTGGTGATTTGCAACACCAGCGAGAAACTCTTTTTTTTAACACTACCCACATTCTACCTGCATTGGTTACTGGAGCTCTGGGTCACCTTTTCCCTCATTTTGATCAAGTAGCCCATTTCCTGTCAGGGTAACACTGTTTCTCAGTCAGCCTCAAGTTCCTGCTATTTTGTCAACATTGTGTCATTAGTTTGGCCTGTTTGCTCTTCGTGTCAGAGTGACTGAACACCAGCTCTCAATGAGCCTCATTTCAAATGTAAATGTTGACTAATTGCCGTGTCTCAATAATATTGACTTTCAATTACAGGACCAGTTCTTTCTTTTTATGAACCAGCTGCTTCTGGTCTGCTCACGGTTCCTGTTAAGTCTGTCTTTATGTGGGGTTTAGTCTGTCTTTATGTGGGGTTTAGTCTGTCTTTATGTGGGGTTTAGTCTGTCTTTATGTGGGGTTTAGTCTGTCTTTATGTGGGGTTTAGTCTGTCTTTATGTGGGGTTTAGTCTGTCTTTATGTGTGGTTTAGTCTGTCTTTATGTGTGGTTTAGTCTGTCTTTATGTGTGGTTTAGTCTGTCTTTATGTGTGGTTTAGTCTGTCTTTATGTGTGGTTTAGTCTGTCTTTATGTGGGGTTTAGTCTGTCTTTATGTGGGGTTTAGTCTGTCTTTATGTGTGGTTTAGTCTGTCTTTATGCTGGGTTTAGTCTGTCTTTATGTGTGGTTTAGTCTGTCTTTATGTGGGGTTTAGTCTGTCTTTATGTGGGGTTTAGTCTGTCTTTATGTGGGGTTTAGTGGGCATACAACTGAGTTCTGTACTAAGAATATAAAGTGCAAGGTATTCATTGTAATGGTGTTCTTATTATAAAATCATCTTGTGTCTATCAAGCACCTCAGAGTAGGAGAGCTGACCTAGTACCAGACTCCACTGTCAATTAAATCTTATCAACTGTTATTTAAATGACAAAACAGGAACAAGATGCTTGAAACCTACAGCCCCAGATCACTAACTACTGCAATAGTGATTCTATGTCCCTGTTATGATTACAGTAAAGGATACAAGTGAACATGTATGTATCTCAGTGAGCCACTAGATGGCCTCCTGCTCCACAGAGAACGACAGAGAAGTCAATGATCTGGTCTCTGGTCACCTTATGTATGCTTCATATGTGTGGCAGTGTGTGTTTATATATCCGTAAGGGGATTGCCCATACTATGCCTTTAGAAAAAAAGGGAGCTTGTAAAATAACTTTCCAAATGTGTGTTTTTAAATGAGAATGTGTGGGGCTTTATGTCCAATGACTGTACAGATTCATCGCCAGAGGGACTGCTGATACTTATGGTTTGGATATGAATTCATACATATTATTTAGTACAATAGTCCAGATCTATTTAGAAAAAGAGATAATAACAGTAAGCTAACAGGTATTCAGGCCTCCAGGTGTGGAGTGTATGGGTATTTAGACTTGCCTAGTTAAATAAAGGTTAAATATATATAAATAATACATAACTCCACAACATCATCTTTAAGATCATAATTGACTCTTTGAGCTGTAGTGAACCATATGATTAACCAAATAGATGGCTGACGTGGCTATTGTTAACAATAAACATATCAAAGTCATTTGTATGTTGTCTGTTGCAAGTGCATTGTCACAAATGTCAGCTGACAAATACCTCTCTATTCTGATGTGTTTGGTTCCAAATGAATCTAATGACACGGCTAGAGATGTTGCCAGGACAACAGTGCTTTTTCTAATGTTAGAACTGATTCCACTGGAAGAAAATGGGAAATAATGAACCATTATTAATTATAATGATCAAGCCTGCATTAGTGAGTCGTTGTGTTATTGTGGACATGCTTTACATAAATGTTTGATTGTAGTACTTTCTGTCCCGGGTTTTAAAGATGGGGACCAGAGAGAGAGAGAGAGAGAGAGAGAGAGAGAGAGAGAGAGAGAGAGAGAGAGAGAGAGAGAGAGAGAGAGATAGTAATGTTTACTGTTCCTTTTTATTGTTTATTTCACTTTTGTTTATTATTTACTTCACTTGCTTTGGCAATGTTAACATATGTTTCCCATGTCAATAAATCCCCTTAAATTGAATTGAATTGATAGTGAGAGAGAGAGAGAGAGAGAGAGAGAGAGAGAGAGAGAGAGAGAGAGAGAGAGAGAGAGAGAGAGAGAGAGAGAGAGGGGAAAAGGAAGGGAGAGAAATTCATAGGGAGAAGCTGCTAATCTGGTGGGAAAAGGATGGGAAGTGTGTATCTCAATGTGTTTAATTAAAGGTTTACATCATATGATTTCGTCATTCTAAACCCAAACAAACATAGACTATAATGCACAGTGACAGTATCCAACGTGTCAAAGTACACAGGCCTTTATGAACAGCAGTCAAATGGTTATGGAGAGGAGACACCATTCGGTACAGTTGATTACAGATTTGTTTTTTACCAAACGCTAAATCATGTGGTTTTGGACATTTTCACTGAGATAAATAGTAAAACAACCCATGTTATTGCACACCTGTTGTTACAACGGCCTGTTACCAGAAAGAGATGCTTTTAAGAGAACAGTCGATATCAGCATTTGATCAGTTCCTCTTTGATTTTACCATTTGAGGAACTCAAGACGTACGCATGTACGACCGTGTAGAGCAGGGGAGGCTGCAGACGGGAGGACGGCTCACAATAATGGCTGGAAAGGTGTAAATGGAATGGCATTAAACACATGGAAACTGTATCGGTGGTTATATTTCATATCATTACTACGAGCCCATCCTCCCCAATTAAGGTACCACCAACCTCCTGTGTTGTACAGTAAACATAGCATGACATGGCTATATTAGATGTGTGGGAAAGTTAATGTTACAGGTTACAAAACGGACCTAAATGTTTAACTTGATAGGGCCTCAGTAAAAGTGAGTATTGTTGAATGACATCTACATAAGGACTTCATAATCCATACATAACACTTGAATAAGCAGTACATTACTATTTCATAATCCATACATAACACTTGAATAAGCATCACTATTTCACAACAACAATCACAAGTTGATATTTCCGTTATGTAAATTACTGGTAGTCAGATTTCACACTGAGACTTCAACTTTTATGAAGAATGCTGTCAATCAATGTCTACTTTTGTACTTTGGAATCCAATATATATCCAATATGTTTATCAGTGGCGTGGCAGAAGAAGACTTGTGGAAAGTTCATGGCCCCGGTGACTTGTTGTAAGGACATAAAGACTTATCATTTGTGACATCAGCATAGCATCTCTGGCGCCTGAGCCACACCTGAGTATTTCTATTGCCCTGGCGTCCCTGTGGTACACCTCATGGGAAGGTTTCCTTTGAACGGCTTTCATGTTTCCTACTGTTCAAAATGGTGTACTACTCCACTATCATCGACATCCTGGAAAAAGATTGTATCCCTATTTATGTGGATTTTTTAAAACAAATTGTGAGTAGTCGTTCCCCTCCATGTGCTGTGAAGGTTTCATGACTCTAAGACACACCAAATGTATTCAAAATGTATTTTGAATTATATGACTATATGGCAACAATTCATGAAAAGTTTCCTTTATGGAGATACAAGGTTTTTCCAGGAGGCCGACTGTATCTAATCTCTATGCAATGACTTAATTGGCAATGGTAAGTGGGAACTAAGTAACAATATTCCTCCATTGTTCACATTTATAAAGTATGCCAGTTTCAAGGGCACAAAATCTCCTCTGTAAAAATGACCACCACACCATTGACTGTGAGAATACACTGAAAATATCAGGCTGCAATTTAGACATCGACTCTGTATCAAAAACTACAATAACGTTCCAGTAGTGGAGGCGAATTCTGTCAGACCGATTAAAAATGCTACAACTCTCCCACCCTTCAATGAGCGGTTCATTAGGGGCTCGTTGTCATGCTGGACACAGACAACGACAGACACAGAGAGAGGTCCCCTGGGAAACCTGCCAAGGAGAGCCCAATAAACTGACGCTTTTCCCCTCTGAAACAGAACAGTACTACACTGTGTTCATGTGCCAGCGCTGGGGAGGGACTTACCCTTGGCCATCTATCTTAGTATCTTGAGGGCGTGCAGTAATCACCCTGTATTTGACATCGGCTTTAAATGGCCACATCAGCAGACAGATAATCAGTTAGATAAAGAAGAGCATGCCAACCGGGGGTGTATATATAAAGGGTGTATATATAAAGGGTGTATATATAAAGGGTGTGTATATAAAGGGAGGCCAACAGGCATTCTCAGTCCCACAGTCCTACCACAGCAGTATCACAGCAGTACCACAGTAGTACCACAGTAGTACCACAGCTCACCGTAGCCATGGCATTCAACGGTACCTGGAAAGTTGAACGCAACGACAACTATGACAAGTTCATGGAGCAGATGGGTGAGTCGGTGTGTGTGTATGTGCGCAACGTGTATGTGTACGTGTGTGTGTGTGTACTGTATGTATGTGTGTGTGTGTGTGTGTGTGTGTGTGTGTGTGTGTGTGTGTGTGTGTGTGTGTGTGTGTGTGTGTGTGTGTGTGTGTGTGTGTGTGTGTGTGTGTGTGTGTGTGTGTGTGTGTGTGTGTGTGTGTGTGTGTGTGTACTGTATGTGTGTGTGTGTGTGTGTGTGTGTGTGTGTGTGTGTGTGTGTGTGTGTGTGTGTGTGTGTGTGTGTGTGTGTGTGTGTGTGTGTGTGTGTAGCTTGGTATGGATCAGCACTTGCATCAATTGTATAAGTTACTGTCA
The DNA here is from genome assembly GCA_023634145.1 of Thymallus thymallus. Taxonomy (NCBI): domain Eukaryota; kingdom Metazoa; phylum Chordata; class Actinopteri; order Salmoniformes; family Salmonidae; genus Thymallus; species Thymallus thymallus. Next base: position 22,689,316 of record CM042422.1, read on the forward strand.
GACTTAGAGTATCATCTGACAGTATCATATAGGATTTATTAAGCAAGTGTTGTTATGCTGCGTTGTGACAGTGTGGGTTTGGAGATATGTGCCGCTTTTGAGGTAATGTTTGATCCTGTGGCTTGTTTGAGTGTATGTGAGTTACATGCTGTATTGCAGTTTTATACTGTATTGCAGTTACATGCTGTATTGCAGCACAGATACTGTATAATAATAGCTCTTGGCTGTTGCCATTTTAAAAGCTTGTCAACAAACCCAGTCTAGGCTGTGTCTAATGGAAAAATTACAGTGACTCACGTGCACCGTTTCCAGACAGTTAGTAAGAATAAATTGGCAACCTTGGACCTACGTAATTGATAACTCCTGCAATTACAATCCTTAAGTAAATATACACAATGAGAATAAAATACGTTTAGTAACCCAACTTGGGGCTTGAACCTTGAACTATCTATCCAGCACTTTAGCCGTTACACCAAGAGACTCAGACCCACCCCTCATATATAACACTCATCTATTTCACTTAGCCGTTACACCAAGAGACTCAGACCCACCCCTCATATATAACACTCATCTATTTCACTTAGCCGTTACACCAAGAGAATCAGACCCACCCCTCATATATAACACTCATCTATTTCACTTAGCCGTTACACCAAGAGAATCAGACCCACCCCTCATATATAACACTCATCTATTTCACTTAGCCGTTACACCTAGAGACTCAGACCCACCCCGCATGTATAACACTCATCTATTTCACTTAGCCGTTACACCAAGAGACTCAGACCCACCCCGCATGTATAACACTCATCTATTTCATTTTTCAACAGGCATTAATGTAATGAAGAGGAAGTTGGCTGAACATGACAATCTGAAGGTCATCATCGAGCAGACAGGAGACAAGTTCCACATCAAGGAATCCAGCACCTTCCGTACCAAAGACATCGACTTCACCCTGGGCGTCCAGTTTGACTACGCACTGGCCGACGGCACCGAAGTCTCAGTATGTTTCAACTCTTTCAACCTAGACTTATTTTAGTAGGCTATTGTGCACAGTATCCAACAGACAGTTGTAGAGATTGAAATCTAAACCAAGTCATAAAGCCTTCATAAAATGTAAATCCTTCATGCTTTGAAAAAGTGGCATCATGCTGATTTTAACTTTTACAACAGTTTATAAGTCTGGCAGTGACCTATGCATGATTGTACACTGTAAAAGTGTTTTGGGGATTTGCAGCCATAGGTAAAAGAAATACAACAAAGTCCATGGAGTGGGACTTAAAATTGATCACACAGGAGAGTTTAGTTTAAAATTTAAAAGACTGCGTTGGTTTAAAATGCATGTCTCATTAACATATTTCCCAGTGTGCCTTTCTGCAAGTTTATTTGGGTAAATTTACTTGTCAGGGACCAGTTTACCGTTAATATATGTATATTTGCTGTATAAGTTCATGTTTGGCTAACCATTTCTTTATAAACTCATGGGTGGTTAAACATTTATTTGATTCGACCTATGCCCTAGGTATGTCTTATCTCGAGATGCTGTTTAATCCATGCATTGACAATAATGGGGGATTTGAGCATATATAATCTCGTACATTACAGTCACCATTAACCCTATCTGTCCCACAGGGTGCCTGGGAGATGGAGGGAGATGTGTTGAAGGGTAAATTCACCAGGAAAGACAACAGCAAGCTGCTGACCACCACTCGGGCCCTGGTGGGAGGAGAGCTGGTGCAGGTCAGTGTGGAAACACTATTCACATCCACATCATGTACCTATTCAAAGTATCTTCATAATGTTGTACCATTTTATACCATAATAACTTCAATTGATACGTTTTTAATAACCAAAATAAACTGTCATTATTGTAAGGTAGGACCTTTTTAATTCAATGTAGTATCAATGTAGTATTTTTTCATAATTTTCTTAACTTTCATTTATCAAATCAAATCAAATAAGCCATTATAAATGCTTTTAATGGTTACAATCTAAAATGTTATAAATGCTAATGGGGATTTTTTTTTTTTACATAAACACAGATAAATGTTAATAACATGTATATACCCCACCTAGATAGTGTATTAATGCTTATGTCCTGCTGAAACTTTACCAATATTATCGTTATAACTGCATAAGCATTGTAATCAGAGATGAGAAGTATTCATATTGTAGTCTCTAGTGACTCCCTGTGCATTTATTAAGGACTCTCTTCTCCAACAGAGCTACAACTATGATGGGGTGGAAGCCAAGAGGATTTTCAAGAAGGCTTAAAAGGATTCATGGCAAATTTTTATCTCACAAATCATTGTGTTTTTTCTAACCTTCTAAGACTTTGGCTCAGGTGCCAAATGTAAAGTATAAGTCAAAATTTGCAGTGCCTTCCGCTTGTTCTCCAAACCCATATACCCGCCAAGAATACCTCCAATAAAGGCCATATCACCCGCCTTTAACTGAAGGTCTGGACCATAGAATTAGTATCTAGAACACTAGAATGGACATGAACATTCTTATGACGGTATAAAGGTCAGCCACTTTGGTCAGGAAGTTGGTCAACCATGTTTTGCCAGCGCTGTGATAAGATATTGTGTAAAATAATGAATTTAAATAATTTATCTGCACTGGTATGTCTGTTAGATAACTAGCCAGACAAATTAACTGCCAATATCCCAACATTCCATTGAAACAATGCAGTCAATCCACAGCCATACACTGGCTGAAATCAGTTGATGATAGGACTTAGTTGTAAATGTAACAAGTACTGATATTGTATCATATAATAGCACTCACAGCTTTCCAAGAAAACACACATTTAGACACATTTATGGTCTGTTTACATATATTTTAAAGTCTATTTATACAGAACATTTGCATAAAACCAGTATCAACTGTATTAATAATTATCTGACAATATTTTAGTTTGACGATAATTCTATCACACAATGTCTGATAATATCACATGCCTTACTTTTATTTCCCTACATAAAACAAATCAGGATTCTGCCTCTACTGCCATTCATTCCAATTAGACTGGTTTGGATTTCTACCTGACCAATATGGCTGCCATTTTCAGCCGATTCTGGAACTTTGAGGGTTTATAACATAGCCCCTCTAGTAATTTAATAGAATTTTCATGGTGTGGACCACTAAGATGTTCCAAATATTCATAAAGCAAGGAACATTAAGTTGGCTGTTATACTTCCAGAGGGACTACAACCTTTGAACTATCAAGATAATACTCTCCACTGAATCCAGAAAGGGAACTGTCATCTTTGGTGTACATTTAACGGCTGTCCTTTTTGGTAATTGGTCTTGCGAAATAAAAATACTTTAATGTTCCAGTGAATTGTATATGAAATTTGAAAATGTTACTGTGAGATTTGTTATCATACTTGAAGCCCCCATCATTAGCCAATGTAAAAGTGTCATGAATATGTGATACAAGCTGTTACTTAGCTCAGGAGAACTAACATAATCTGTCATGACAATTTATATCATCATCTACTCTATATCATTATTAAAACAGCACTATGGAGACCTTCATGTGAAGTGTTTTGACAAATCATTAGGATATTTTTGGTAACACTGACAAAAATAACAGACAGATTCCTCAAAACACCCATGAAAAGACAATCCAAGACAGTGATAAGGGGCAAAAGGATGTCGGAGAGGCAATCTGCTGTTGTTAAATCCATTATTTTACTTATAAATGAATGATATATACCCATTGAGTCTTTAAGAATAAAATGTCAACTGTCTTACCCCATCAGAACCCCAAATTTACTTTTTTCCCTCCAATGTTCATAAACATTGCTCTGTCTATTAATTTGACAGTGGTTCATTTTCTCCAGTCCCATCCCACAGCTTTTTACCAAAACAGAGTTTCAACTGAGGATGGATCAACAACATTGTAGTTACTCCACAATACTAACCTAAATGACAGAGTGACAAGAAGGAATCCTATAAAAATATTTCAAAAGATGCATTCTGTTTAAAACTGCCAAAAATCTGGCAGAGAAATTAACTTCATGTCCTGAACACAAAGTCAAATCAAATCAAATTGTATTTGTCACATGCGCCGAATACAACAGTGAAATGCTTACTTACAAGCCCTTAACCAACAATACAACAGGTGTAGACCTTACAGTGAAATGCTTACTTACAAGCCCTTAACCAACAATACAACAGGTGTAGACCTTACAGTGAAATGCTTACTTACAAGCCCTAAACCAACAATACAACAGGTGTAGACCTTACAGAGAAATGCTTACCTACAAGCCCTTAACCAACAATACAACAGGTGTAGACCTTACAGTGAAATGCTTACCTACAAGCCCTAAACCAACAATACAACAGGTGTAGACCTTACAGAGAAATGCTTACCTACAAGACCTTAACCAACAATACAACAGGTATAGACCTTACAGTGAAATGCTTACCTACAAACCCTAAACCAACAATGCAGTTTTAAGAAAATATAGTTAAAAAATATTTACTAAATAATCTGAAGTAAAAAAAGAAAAAGTAACACAATACAATAACAATGATGAGGCTATATATCTATACTCCCAAGCGCTCTAAGGCACTGCAGCTCAGTACTAGAGGTGTCACTACAGACACCCTGGTTCGAATCCAGACTGTATCACAACTGCCCGTGATTGGGAGTCCCATAGGGCGGCGCAGAATTGGCATAGCGTCGTCCGAGTTTGGCCGGTTTAGGCCGTTATTGTAAATAATTTGTGTTTAACTGACTTGCCTAGTTAAATAAAGGTTAAATAAAAAAAAAATATATATATATACAGGGGGTACCGGTACTGAGTCAGTGTGCGGGGGTACAGGTTAGTCAATGTTTGGGGCAAATCCTACACTTCACTCTTCAGTACCACTCTTCATATCTTCAAGCATGATGGTGGCTGCATCATGTTATGGGTATGCTTGTCATCGGCAAGGACAGGGTTTTTTATGATAAAAAGAAACGGAATAGAGCTAAGCACAGTCAAAATCCTAGAGGAAAACCTGGTTGAGTCTGCTTTCCGACAGACACTAACGATGACAATGATTTACATATTTTCATTAAAAACGTTATTTGGATGAATTTATTCACGCTATTTCAACCTTCGACGAGATACAGTCCCGACACAAATGTAGGGTCGCTACCCAAGCCGGCTGGTCGTTCGTTCTATCGGTTCCGTTGCCAGAGACGTGACCCAGTCGTTCAGTCTTTCTGTTCTGTATCTTTGGACGCGACCCAGTCGTTCAGTCTTTCTGTTCTGTATCTTTGGACGCGACCCAGTCGTTCAGTCTTTCTGTTCTGTATCTTTGGACGCGACCCAGTCGTTAAGTCTTTTTGTTCTGTATCTTTGGACGCGACCCAGTCGTTCAGTCTTTTTGTTCTGTATCTATGGACGCGACCCAGTCGTTAAGTCTTTTTGTTCTGTATGTATGGACGCGACCCAGTCGTTAAGTCTTTTTGTTCTGTATCTATGGACGTGACCCAGTCGTTCAGTCTTTTTGTTCTGTATCTATGGACGCGACCCAGTCGTTAAGTCTTTTTGTTCTGTATCTATGGACGCGACCCAGTCGTTCAGTCTTTTTGTTCTGTATCTATGGACGCGACCCAGTCGTTAAGTCTTTTTGTTCTGTATCTATGGACGTGACCCAGTCGTTCAGTCTTTTTGTTCTGTATCTATGGACGCGACCCAGTCGTTCGTTCTAAATGTTCCATTGCCATACTGGCTGGCAACGTTCTTATCCCTTTGCTTGCTAGCTAGCCAACTACGACTAACTTACAGTCACGTCAAATGGTGCAGCCAGAATAACAACAGTAGCTGCATTTGCATTTGTTTAAGCTGTTTTCAAGTGACATTTATCTGGATACATCCATAACAACGAGCTAATTACACTCGATTTCGCCTGGCATAGAAAATGTTCTCTCTCGTCAGGACACTGTTGTTCAGAGGAGCTAGCCAACAACACAGCTAACACAATCACTTCCAACTGAAGCTAAAAAGACAGCAAACTAGCTGCACTTGGTTTAATTTGACCTGTTTTGAATTGACATTTGTTTGTATATATCCATAAAAATTATGCTGATTCATGATTTTGACTGGCTGAGAAAAGCTGCCTGCCGGCCTGTCTCATCTTGACTCCCGACACGTTCATTACTATGCGACAGCTGGAGATCGAATTTGAATATTGAAACAATGTTGCAAATGTCAGAGAGACAGACAGCAAGGTTTATACAAATCTCCACTGTTGAAAACTAAATGTTAGTCTAAAAGAAATGTGAGATAATTTTTATAGTGGAGATCAAGTTTATAAATTGCCTGGCTGGGCTGATGAGACAGTGGATTGCACAGTCAGATGGAACAGAGTAAATAGGCATTTTAACATGTAACCTTTATTTAACTGGGCAAGTCAGGTTCAGCCCCTGGAGCAAATTAGGGTTAAGCGCCTTGCTCAAGGACACATCGACAGGTTTTTTCACCTTGTCGGCTCAGACATTCAAACCAGCAACCTTTCAGTTACTGGCCCAACACTCTAACCACACTCTGCCGCCCCAAAAAAACATCATAGCTTTAGCTGGTGGTAACTTGTGGAATGGACACCAGCAGGAATGTGGTTTTAACCAATCAGCATTCAGGATTAGACCCACCCGTTGTATAACTGTCATTGGTTGAATACTTACCCAATCAATATACATTAGTGATTTATTTTTTATTTATATATATTATAGTTTTCCTTCCACTTTGACATTACCAAGTATTTTGTGTAGATCGTTGACAAAAAATGACAATTATATCCATTTTAATCCTACTTTGTAACACAACAAAATGTGGGTGTAGATACTTTCTGAAGGCACTGTATATTGTTCAAATGTTACTTCCTACTTTTTAGCCATTTGAATCAATGGTTGATTAACAACCTGTTATCAAGGTGTCGTAATAAAAATATGAGATGGAGTTTTGATTAAGATTACATTTTATAGGTCTCATATTTTCACAACAGTTTAATGGTGATGAGGGCGTATTTCAAGATTGCTCTTACTTCCCATCACGTGATGACCGTGACTGCCCTGGCTTGCAGTCACGTGCTGGGAAAGTTCTATGAATCCTGCAGTAGGCTACAGTTTTATGAACAGAACGCAAGTCATGTGGTATCTGTGCTGTGGTTATAGACAATGTATCATTCATTTGCAGGTGCTTCAGGGTATTTGATGAACTTGAAAATGAGTCCATGATTTGAAAAATGGCTATGTTATCTACTTAAATAATGAACGCAGGAACAACGACCCAATTTAATGTGCCAACCCTCTATGTCCACAAGATGGCGACATTAGCCTTTAGGTTTGAATAGAAGTGCTTGTTGTATCCCACAGAAAATTAGACAATGCCCTCACAACCACTCATCTCTACTGCATATCAGGGTGGTGGTCAATTCAGTCAATATAGGAAGTAAACTGAATTCCAGTTAATTGTCAATCGTTTTCAATCAGGATTTACATGGCAAATTACTTTCTGAATGAAAGGGATTTTGGGGCTCCAGAGTGTCGCAGCGATCTAAGACACTGCATCTCAGTGCTAGAGGCGTCACTACAGACCCTGGTTCAATTCCAGACTGTATCACAACCAGCTGTGATTGGGAGTCCCATAGGGTGGCGCACAATTGGTCCAGCATCATCCGGGTTAGGGTTTGGCAGGTGTAGGGTTTTCATTATAAATAACAATTTGTTGTTAACTGACTTGCATAGTTAAATAAATACATTAAAGAATTGAAAACAATGGACCACAACCCTGTTGCATTCATGTGATGTTCCTCATGTGTTATTGCTGTGATGTTCCTCATGTGTTATCTCTGTGATGTTCCTCATGTGTTATTGCTGTGATGTTCTTCATGTGTTATCTCTGTGATGTTCTTCATATGTTATCTCTGTGATGTTCCTCATGTGTTATCTCTGTGATGTTCCTCATGTGTTATCTCTGTGATCTTCATGTGTTATCTCTGTGATGTTCCTCATGTGTTATCTCTGTGATGCTCTTCATGTGTTATCTCTGTGATGCTCTTCATGTGTTATCTCTGTGAGGCTCTTCATGTGTTATCTCTGTGAGGCTCTTCATGTGTTATCTCTGTGATGCTCTTCATGTGTTATCTCTGTGATGCTCTTCATGTGTTATCTCTGTGAGGCTCTTCATGTGTTATCTCTGTGATGCTCTTCATGTGTTATCTCTGTGATGCTCTTCATGTGTTATCTCTGTGAGGCTCTTCATGTGTTATCTCTGTGAGGCTCTTCATGTGTTATCTCTGTGAGGCTCTTCATGTGTTATCTCTGTGAGGCTCTTCATGTGTTATCTCTGTGATGCTCTTCATGTGTTATCTCTGTGAGGCTCTTCATGTGTTATCTCTGTGAGGCTCTTCATGTGTTACCTCTGTGAGGCTCTTCATGTGTTATCTCTGTGATGCTCTTCATGTGTTATCTCTGTGAGGCTCTTCATGTGTTATCTCTGTGAGGCTCTTCATGTGTTATCTCTGTGAGGCTCTTCATGTGTTATCTCTGTGAGGCTCTTCATGTGTTACCTCTGTGAGGCTCTTCATGTGTTACCTCTGTGATGCTCTTCATGTGTTATCTCTGTGAGGCTCTTCATGTGTTATCTCTGTGATGCTCTTCATGTGTTACCTCTGTGATGCTCTTCATGTGTTATCTCTGTGATGCTCTTCATGTGTTATCTCTGTGAGGCTCTTCATGTGTTATCTCTGTGAGGCTCTTCATGTGTTATCTCTGTGAGGCTCTTCATGTGTTACCTCTGTGAGGCTCTTCATGTGTTATCTCTGTGATGCTCTTCATGTGTTATCTCTGTGAGGCTCTTCATGTGTTATCTCTGTGAGGCTCTTCATGTGTTATCTCTGTGAGGCTCTTCATGTGTTATCTCTGTGAGGCTCTTCATGTGTTACCTCTGTGAGGCTCTTCATGTGTTACCTCTGTGATGCTCTTCATGTGTTATCTCTGTGAGGCTCTTCATGTGTTATCTCTGTGATGCTCTTCATGTGTTACCTCTGTGATGCTCTTCATGTGTTATCTCTGTGATGCTCTTCATGTGTTACCTCTGTGATGCTCTTCATGTGTTATCTCTGTGATGCTCTTCATGTGTTATCTCTGTGAGGCTCTTCATGTGTTATCTCTGTGAGGCTCTTCATGTGTTATCTCTGTGAGGCTCTTCATGTGTTACCTCTGTGAGGCTCTTCATGTGTTATCTCTGTGATGCTCTTCATGTGTTATCTCTGTGAGGCTCTTCATGTGTTATCTCTGTGAGGCTCTTCATGTGTTATCTCTGTGAGGCTCTTCATGTGTTATCTCTGTGAGGCTCTTCATGTGTTACCTCTGTGAGGCTCTTCATGTGTTACCTCTGTGATGCTCTTCATGTGTTATCTCTGTGAGGCTCTTCATGTGTTATCTCTGTGATGCTCTTCATGTGTTACCTCTGTGATGCTCTTCATGTGTTATCTCTGTGATGCTCTTCATGTGTTATCTCTGTGATGCTCTTCATGTGTTATCTCTGTGATGCTCTTCATGTGTTATCTCTGTGATGCTCTTCATGTGTTATCTCTGTGATGCTCTTCATGTGTTATCTCTGTGATGCTCTTCATGTGTTACCTCTGTGATGCTCTTCATGTGTTATCTCTGTGATGCTCTTCATGTGTTATCTCTGTGATGCTCTTCATGTGTTATCTCTGTGATGCTCTTCATGTGTTATCTCTGTGATGCTCTTCATGTGTTATCTCTGTGAGGCTCTTCATGTGTTACCTCTGTGATGCTCTTCATGTGTTATCTCTGTGAGGCTCTTCATGTGTTATCTCTGTGATGCTCTTCATGTGTTATCTCTGTGAGGCTCTTCATGTGTTATCTCTGTGATGCTCTTCATGTGTTATCTCTGTGAGGCTCTTCATGTGTTATCTCTGTGATGCTCTTCATGTGTTATCTCTGTGATGCTCTTCATGTGTTATCTCTGTGAGGCTCTTCATGTGTTATCTCTGTGATGCTCTTCATGTGTTATCTCTGTGATACCCTGGTGGTGGATGGGAGTCAGGACCAACCTATGGCTCATGGTAGAACTTATTCAATACCAGAAAGGCACAGTTTACCCCTTGCCTCCAGGATACCTACAGCACTGGATGTCACAGGAAGGCCAAGAAGATCATCAGGACCCGATCCATGACCTGTTCACCCTGCTGTCATCCAGAAGGCGAGATCAGTACCAGTGCATCAAAGCTTGGACCGAAAGACTGAAAAACAGCCTCTATCTCAAGGCCATCAGACTGTTAAATAGTCATCACTAGCCGGCCTCCACCCAGTACCCTGCCCTGAACTTAGTCACTGACATTAGTTACCACCCGGTTACTCAACCCTGCACCTTAGAGGCTGCTGCCCTACTGTACATAGACATGGAATCACTGGACATCTTAATAATGGAACGCTGGTCACTTTAATCATGTTTGCATACTGAGTTACTCACTTCATATGTACAGTGCATTCAGAAAGTAGTCAGACATTTTCAAAATTGTGTTATGTTACAGCCTTATTCTAAAATGTATTAAATAGTTTTTTCCCCCTCATCCATCTACACACAATACCCTATAATGACAAAGCAAAAACAGGTTTAGAAATTATTGCACATTTATTAAAAAATTAAAAAACAGAAATATCACATTTACATAGTTATTCAGACCCTTTACTCAGTACTTTGTTGAAGCACCTTTTGGCAGCGATTACAGCATTGAGTCTTCTTGGGTATGACGCTACAAGCTTGGCAAACCTGTATTTGTGGAGTTTCTCCCATTCTTCTCTGCAGAGCCTCTCAAGCTCTGTCAGGTTGGATGGGGAGCGTCGCTGCACAGCTATTTTCAGGTCTCTCCAGAAATGTGTGATTGGATTCAAGTCCGGGCTCTTGCAGGGCCTCTCAAGGACATTCAGAGACTTGTCCCGAAGCCACTCCTGCGTTGTCTTAGCTGTGTGCTGAGGGTTGTTGTCCTGTTGGAAGGTGAACCTTCGCTCTAGACCAGGTTTTCATCAAGGATCTCTCTGTACTTTTCTCCGTTCATCTGTCCCTCTGACTAGTCTCCCAGTCCCTGCCGCTGAAAAACATCCCCACAGCATGATGCTTCCACCACCATGCTTCACCGTATGAATGGTGCCAGGTTTCCTCTAGACGTGACGCTTGGCATTCAGGCCAAAGAGTTCAATTTTGGTTTCATCTGAACAGAGAATCTTGTTTCTCATGATCTGAGAGTCTTTAGGTGCCTTTTGGTAAACTCCAAGAGGGCTGTCATGTGCCTTTCACTGAGGAGTGGCTTCCATCTGGCCACTCTACCATAAAGGCCTGATTGGTGGAGTGCTGCAGAGATGGTTGTCCTTCTGGAAGGTTCTCCCATCTCCACAGATAACCTCTAGAGCTGTGTCAGAGTGACCATCGGGTTCTTGGTCACCTCCCTGACCAAGGCCCTTCTCCCCCGATTGCTCAGTTTGGCTGGACGGCCAGCTCTAGGAAGATTCTTGGTGGTTTATTCCATTTAAGAATTATGTAGGCCACTGTGTTCTTACCCCAGATCTCTGCCTTGACACAATCCTGTCTCGGAGCTCTACGGACAATTCCTTTGACTTCATGGCTTGTTTTTTTCTGTGACATGCACTGTCAACAGTGGGACCTTATATACAGTCGTATGCAAAAGTTTGGGCACCCCTGACAATTTCCATGATTTCCATTTATCAATAATTGGGTGTTTGGATCAGCAATTTCATTTTGATCTATCAAATAACTGATGGACACGGTAATATTTCAGTAGTGAAATTAGGTTTATTGGATTAACAGAAAATGTGCAATATGCATCAAAACGAAATTAGACAGGTGCATAAATTTGGGCACCCCAACAGAAAGATCACATCAATATTTAGTAGAGCCTCCTTTTGCTAAAATAACAGCCTCTAGATGCTTCCTATAGCCTCTAATGAGTGTCTGGATTCTGGATGAAGGTATTTTGGACCATTCCTCCTTACAAAACATCTCCAGTTCAGTTAGGTTTGATGGTTGCCGAGAATGGACAGCCCGCTTCAAATCATCCCACAGATTCTCAATGATATTCAGGTCTGGGGACTGGGATGGCCATTCCAGAACATTGTACTTGTTTCTCTGCATAAATGCCCGGGTAGATTTTGAGCAGTGTTTTGGGTCGTTGTCTTGTTGAAATATCCAGCCCCGGCGTAACTTCAACTTTGTGACTGATTCTTCAACATTATTCCCAAGATTCTGCTGATATTGAGTGGAATCCATGCGACCCTCAACTTTAACAAGATTCCCAGTACCGGCACTGGCCACACAGCCTCACAGCATGATGGAACCCCCACCAAATTTTACTGTGGGTAGCAAGTATTTTTCTTGGAACGCTGGGTTCTTTTGCCGCCATGCATAACGCCCCTTGTTATGACCAAATAACTCAATCTTTGTTTCATCAGTCCACAGCACCTTATTCAAAAATTAAGCTGGCTTGTCCAAATGTGCGTTTGTGGCGTGTGTGCAGAAAAGGCTTCTTCCGCATCACTCTCCCGTACAGCTTCTCCTTGTGCAAAGTGCGCTGAATTGTTGAACGATGCACAGTGACACCATCTGCAGCAAGATGATGTTGTAGGTCTTTGGAGGTGGTCTGTGGGCTGTTTTTGACCGTTCTCACCATCCTTCGCCTTTGCCTCTCCGATATTTTACTTGGCCTGCCACATCTGGCCTTAACAAGAACTGTGCCTGTGGTCTTCCATTTCCTCACTATGTTCCTCACAGTGGACACTGACAGCTTACATCTCTGCGATAGCTTTTTGTAGCCTTCCCCTAAACCATAATGTTGAACAATCTTTGTTTTCAGGTCAGTTGAGAGTTGTTTTGAGTCCCCCATGTTGCCACTCTTCAGAGGAGAGTCAAAGAGAACAACAACTTGCAATTGGCCACCTTAAATACCTTTTCTCATGATTGGATGCACTTGTCTATGAAGTTCAAGGCTTAATGAGCTCACCAAACCAATTGTGTGTTCCAATTAATCAGTGCTAAGTAGTTACAGGTATTCAAATCAACAGAATGACAAGGGTGCCCACATTTTTGCATAGCCTATTTTTCACATCTGATTTAATTTCATACAACTTAATATTGCTACACTAAAAATCTTTGTCTGGACAATACCCCAGTACTCAGCTTTTATTAGAAAATGAATGGCATGCCACTGTGATCATTTTCTGTGACGACAGAGTAAATTATTATGCAGCCTCAGAGGGGTGCCCAAACTTTTGCATACGACTGTAGACAAGTGTGTGCCTTTCCAAATCATGTCCAATCAATTGAATTTACCACAGATGGACTCCAATCAAGTTGTAGAAACATCTCAAGGATGATCAATGGAAACAGGATGCACCTGAGCACAATTTCGAGTCTCATAGCAAAGGGTCTGGATACTTACGTAAATAAGCTATTTCTCTTTTTTATTAATAATACATTTGCAAACATTTCTAAAAAACAGTTTTCACTTTGTCATTATGGGGTATTGATGTCATTATGGGGTATTGTGTCATTATGGGGTATTGTGTCATTATGGGGTATTGAGTCATTATGGGGTATTGAGTCATTATGGGGTATTGAGTCATTATGGGGTATTGAGTCATTATGGGGTATTGAGTCATTATGGGGTATTGAGTCATTATGGGGTATTGAGTCATTATTGGGTATTGAGTCATTATGGGGTATTGAGTCATTATTGGGTATTGAGTCATTATGGGGTATTGAGTCATTATGGGGTATTGAGTCATTATGGGGTATTGAGTCATTATGGGGTATTGTGTCATTATGGGGTATTGTGTGTAGATTGATGAGTTTATTTGTATTTAATCAATTTTAGAATAATGCTGTAACGTAACAAAATGTGGAAAATGTCAAGGGGTCTGAATACTTTCCAAAGGCCCTGTATTTACTGTATTCTAGTCAAGGCCATCCTTTCAACTACTCCTGTATAAATACTATTCTATCTACGTATTCTACAGACATACTACATATTCTATCCACATACTGTCCATAATGTCTATACATCCCATCACATTCACACATTAACAAAATATATATATTTATATTTATATTCTGCGCTCGTTCTCATATTTATATATTTATTAATTCCATTCTTTTACTTTTAGATTTGTGTGTATTGTTATGAATAGTTATATATTACTGCTCTGTTGGAGCTGGAAACACAAGCATTTCACTACACCTGTAATTACATCTACTAAATATGTGAATATAACCAATAGAATGTAATTTGATTTGATTTGAAATAATCTATTTTTCCACCAAAGTGTACACTTCAATCCAATGCTTTTACATTTGTGGGGAGTAGTAAACGAGTGCACACTTCAGGATGAAGGAGAGATTATTGGGATTTAGCCTCTGCATTGACACATTAGTTACAGACTTATAACATTATCACAATAGCATGCTAGTGTCTTGGCACATTAGCAAGAGCATTTTTTTTTTAGGGAGGGTTAGCATCGCCATCCATTGACAGCCCAGTGAAGCCCCCCCACCTAGCCCCCCCACCTTGCTTCATCTGCTTGGTATAAATGGGTCTAGTCAACGGCACATACACATTTATGTAAATTATTTATGTTTTTGACCCATGGCTAAATGTGGCATAATATGTTGTACATACAATATTCACATTCAACTCATTATAACCATTTGATCACCATAAGTGAAAGCTGCAATGTTTCTGTTGGTTAGAAGAGGAGGCTGTGTAGCTTTATACAGTACTCTGAAATAATGTCAGTGTCCCCAATGAAACGTTACATTGCACTTTCCTTTCACCGTCTTGGAACATCAGCAGAACTGTTACCTCTTTAGATCTTAACACAGAGGTTGGAAAATAAGCCCATACTTTGTGTGTAGAAAAGCCTGTCAAATGTCAACCTAAAATGGTGGATTTCGCCGATTTCTGACTTAAATAAAATCCATGGACACACCTTTTGACTACACCGCCACTCCTTGAGGATCGGATACCTATAGCATTTAATGGAAGGACAGTGGGACACACTTTATTTGGATAGTCCAGATAGTCCAGATAGTCCAGACAGTCCATCTGTAGATGCTCTATCAACAAACTATCTGTTGATAAGCAACTGCTGGCTAAGGTTAGGGTTAGAATAACGGTTAAGGGCTAGTTCAGGTTGGGGGGGTCTCATGGTCTGACAAACACTGCTGTAGCTCGGCCACCTTCCACCGCAGATAGCTGTGATAGCGGATGCAGTGGATTAAGACGCAGCCCATGCAAAAACACTGATGGATTTTTATGAGGATTTTTTTATTATGATTAGATTGACGCACCGGTGCAGACCTGGGTTCAAATAGCAATTGTTTTCTTCCAATACTTGAGCTGCTTGCCATCCAGTGGGAACTGTCCCTATCCAGTGGGAACCACCCCCATCCAGTGGGAACCGGCCCCATCCAGCACTCCTAGCAGGCTCAATCAAGCATTCAAAGTATTGGAAAAAACAAACAGTATTTGATCTCAAATCTGGACTAGGATTTAAGGTGGCTCCCGCCTTACTGGATGCGTCTCTCAATCCAGGTATCTTCTTAAGAGTAACCTACCTTATTATCTGGGACTTGGATAGACTGCTGCAGGCTGTTGTTACTTATTAACTACTGCCGTACACGAAGTTGACCACAATACACTGAACAGAAATATAAACGCATCATGTAAAGTGTTGGTCCCATGTTTCATGAGCTGAAATAAAAGATCCCAGAAATGTTCCATTCGCACAAAAATATAAATTCTCAATTTTATTCACAAATGTGTTTACATCCCTGTTAGTGAGCATTTCTCCTTTGCCAAGATAATTCATCCACCTGACAGGTGTGGCATATCAATAAACTAATTAAACCACATGATCATTATACAGGTGCCCCTTGTGCTGGGGACAATAAAACGCCGCTATAAAATGTGCAGTGTTGTAACACAACACATTGCCATAGATGTCTGAAGTTTTGAGGGAGCGTGCAATTGGCATGCTGACAGCAGGAATGTCCGCCACAGCTGTTGCCAAATCATTGAATGTTCATTTCTCAACCATAAGCCGCCTCCAACGTCATTTTTTGAGAATTTGGCAGTACGCCCAACCGGCCACACAACCGCAGACCACGTGTAACCACGCCAGCCCAGGACCTCCACATCCGGCTTCTTCACCTGTGGGATCGTCTGAGACCAGCCACCAGACAGCTGATGAAACTGGGTCTACTGTCCTGTCTGCTTGTCCATTCAATGGTGTGCTGACTCGAGCGCAGTGGTACCCTCGACTCATTATTCACCCGTCTTGGAATACCTGACGGTCAAATGCTGACCTATCTTCCTCCTGAGGGAGTTTTCAGCTGTTATGGTGACAGTTGTATACATTCCACCTCAGGACAAGAAATATAACAACTATGATGCTCTAACCAAGCAGGAAAACATAACCAACTCTATGAGGCTCTAACCAAGCAGGAAAACATAACCAACTCTATGAGGCTCTAACCAAGCAGGAAAACATAACCAACTCTATGAGGCTCTAACCAAGCAGGAAAACATAACCAACTCTATGAGGCTCTAACCAAGCAGGAAAACATAACCAACTCTATCAGGCTCTAACCAAGCAGGAAAACATAACCAACTCTATGAGGCTCTAACCAAGCAGGAAAACATAACCAACTCTATGAGGCTCTAACCAAGCAGGAAAACATAACCAACTCTATGAGGCTCTAACCAAGCAGGAAAACATAACCAACTCTATGAGGCTCTAACCAAGCAGGAAAACATAACCAACTCTATGAGGCTCTAACCAAGCAGGAAAACATAACCAACTCTATGAGGCTCTAACCAAGCAGGAAAACATAACCAACTCTATGAGGCTCTAACCAAGCAGGAAAACATAACCAACTCTATGAGGCTCTAACCAAGCAGGAAAACATAACCAACTCTATGAGGCTCTAACCAAGCAGGAAAACATAACCAACTATATGAGGCTCTAACCAAGCAGGAAAACATAACCAACTCTATGAGGCTCTAACCAAGCAGGAAAACATAACCAACTCTATGAGGCTCTAACCAAGCAGGAAAACGTACATCCGGAGGCTGCCTTTCTTGTCACCGGCGATTTTAATTCCTACGACACGTGATGCCCAACTTCCATCAACACGTTTCTTTCACCACTAGGGGCGATAAAGTCCTAGACCTCTGTTACTCTACCCACAAGCAAGCATACAAACACACACCCATCCACATGGACAGGGCTGCAGTGGAGCAGCAGCCAGGACCTCTATATCAGACGGTGTGGAAGGAAGTTAAAGACTCCAACCAGCCAAGCCATAGACTATTCTCTCTGCTTCTGCACAGGCTCATGAGAAGCTTCTATCCCCAAGCCATAAGACTGCTAAATAGCTAACAGAATGGCTACACAGACTCTGAGATAACCCTTGTATTCACTCACAGGACTCTACACGCTCACACACACTGACACTCACAGGACTCTACACGCTCACACACACTGACACTCACAGGACTCTACACGCTCACACACACTGACACTCACAGGACTCTACACGCTCACACACACTGACACTCACAGGACTCTACACGCTCACACACACTGACACTCACAGGACTCTACACGCTCACACACACTGACACTCACAGGACTCTACACGCTCACACACACTGACACTCACAGGACTCTACACGCTCACACACACTGACACTCACAGGACTCTACACGCTCACACACACTGACACTCACAGGACTCTACACGCTCACACACACTGACACTCACAGGACTCTACACGCTCACACACACTGACACTCACAGGACTCTACAAGCTCACACACACTGACACTCACAGGACTCTACACGCTCACACACACTGACACTCACAGGACTCTACACGCTCACACACACTGACACTCACAGGACTCTACACGCTCACATACACTGACACTCACAGGACTCTACACGCTCACACACACTGACACTCACAGGACTCTACACGCTCACACACACTGACACTCACAGGACTCTACACGCTCACACACACTGACACTCACAGGACTCTACACACTCACACACACTGACACTCACAGGACTCTACAAGCTCACACACACTGACACTCACAGGACTCTACACGCTCACACACACTGACACTCACAGGATTTTGCAGGTTTTCCCACTTACAAAGCATGTAGAAGTCTGTAATTTGTATCATAGGTACTCTTCAACTGTGAGTGACGGAATCTAAAACAAAAAGTAATTAATTTGCATTTTATTGCATGACATAAGTATTTGATACATCAGAAAAGCAGAACTTAATATTTGGTACAGAAACCTTTGTTTGCAATTACAGAGATCATACGTTTCCTGTAGTTCTTGACAAGGTTTGCACACACTGCAGCAGGGATTTTGGCCCACTCCTCCATACAGATCCTTCAGGTTTCGGGGCTGTCGCTGGGCAATACGGACTTTCAGCTCCCTCCAAAGATTTTCACTCCTTAGTTGCCCTGGGTGTGTGTTTCGGGTCGTTGTCATGCTGGAAGACCCAGCCACGACCCATCTTCAATGCTCTTACTGAGGGAAGGAGGTTGTTGGCCAAAATCTTGCGATACATGGCCCCATCCATCCTCCCCTCAATACGAAGCAGTCATCCTGTCCCCTTTGCAGAAAAGCATCCCCAAAGAATTATGTTTCCACCTCCATGCTTCACGGTTGGGATGGTGTTCTTGGAGTTGTACTCATCCTTCTTCTTCCTCCAAACACGGCGAGTGGAGTTTAGACCAAAAAGCTCTATTTTTGTCTCATCAGACCACATGACCTTCTCCCATTCCTCCTCTGGATCATCCAGATGGTCATTGGCAAACTTCAGACGGGCCTGGACATGCACTGGCTTGAGCAGGGGGACCTTGCGTGCGCTGCAGGATTTTAATCCATGACGGCGTAGTGTGTTACTAATGGTTTTCTTTGAGACTGTGGTCCCAGCTCTCTTCAGGTTTTGACCAGGTCCTGCCGTGTAGTTCTGGGCTGATCCCTCACCTTCCTCATGATCATTGATGCCTCACGAGGTGAGATCTTGCATGGTGCCCCAGACCGAGGGAGATTTACCGTCATCTTGAACTTCTTCCATTTTCTAATAGTTGCGCCAACAGTTGTTGCCTTCTCACCAAGTTGCTTGCCTATTGTCCTGTAGCCCATCTCAGCCTTGTGCAGGTCTACAATTTTATCCCTGATGTCCTTACACAGCTCTCTGGTCTTGGCCATTGTGGAGAGGTTGGAGTCTGTTTGATTGAGTGTGTGGACAGGTGTCTTTTATACAGGTAACGAGTTCAAACAGGTGCAGTTAATACAGGTAATGAGTGGAGAACAGGAGGGCTTCTTAAAGAAAAACTAACAGGTCTGTGAGAGCCGTAATTCTTACTGGTTGGTAGATGATCAAATACTTATGTCATGCAATAAAATGCAAATTAATTATTTAAAAATGATACAATGTGATTTTCTGGATTTTTGTTTTAGATTCCGTCTCTCACAGTTGAAGTGTACCTATGATAAAAATTACAGACCTCTACATGCTTTGTAAGTAGGAAAACCTGCAAAATGGGCAGTGTATCAAATACTTGTTCTCCCCACTGTATCTACCTCCACCACCCTGCACATTGTTAATATGGTATTGAACTGACCCTGTAAATAGCCACCTTACTTTCTCGTGTTCTTCACATTTCTTATTTTTATTCCTTGTGTGTTTTTGTTCTACCTTATGTCATCTTTAGTGCTACATTGATATTGATTGCTGCATTGTTGGGTTTGGAGCTGTAAGAAAGGCTTTTTACTGTACTTTACTGTACTTTACTGCACGTGACATTAAAACGTGAAACTTGAGAAAGGGGAGAGAAGTGACAAGATTCCTCAGTGTTTTGGTTGCTATGAGACGGCCGCAGGGTTCTCAACGTGGGAAAAGTGTATCTTGTAGGAGAGAGAAGAGAGGAGAGACAGAGTCACTTTTAATTCAGGCCGTTTTAATTTGGTGTGATCATGCTGGACAGTGGACACAGTGACCAATCAGTGTCGAGCATCTGGTAATGCTGCCAGGAACTGTGGCCGGCGCCTTACTCACGATTTGGTCAGTAACTAGGCAGTACCATGACAGGCATTTGAAGACGGCAGAATGAAGGAGTTGTCAGTGACGAGGAGGGTTGTAACCAGAGAGATGAGGGGAGACGGCAGAATGAAGGAGTTGTCAGTGACGAGGAGGGTTGTACCCAGAGAGATGAGGGGAGACGGCAGAATGAAGGAGTTGTCAGTGACGAGGAGGGTTGTACCCAGAGAGATGAGGGGAGACGGCAGAATGAAGGAGTTGTCAGTGACGAGGAGGGTTGTAACCAGAGAGATGAGGGGAGACGGCAGAATGAAGGAGTTGTCAGTGACGAGGAGGGTTGTAACCAGAGAGATGAGGGGAGACGGCAGAATGAAGGAGTTGTCAGTGACGAGGAGGGTTGTACCCAGAGAGATGAGGGGAGACGGCAGAATGAAGGAGTTGTCAGTGACGAGGAGGGTTGTAACCAGAGAGATGAGGGGAGACGGCAGAATGAAGGAGTTGTCAGTGACGAGGAGGGTTGTAACCAGAGAGATGAGGGGAGACGGCAGAATGAAGGAGTTGTCAGTGACGAGGAGGGTTGTACCCAGAGAGATGAGGGGAGACGGCAGAATGAAGGAGTTGTCAGTGACGAGGAGGGTTGTACCCAGAGAGATGAGGGGAGACGGCAGAATGAAGGAGTTGTCAGTGACGAGGAGGGTTGTACCCAGAGAGATGAGGGGAGACGGCAGAATGAAGGAGTTGTCAGTGACGAGGAGGGTTGTAACCAGAGAGATGAGGGGAGACGGCAGAATGAAGGAGTTGTCAGTGACGAGGAGGGTTGTACCCAGAGAGATGAGGGGAGACGGCAGAATGAAGGAGTTGTCAGTGACGAGGAGGGTTGTAACCAGAGAGATGAGGGGAGACGGCAGAATGAAGGAGTTGTCAGCATGTACATTATAAGAGCATGTTGGCCTGATGACGATGATGATGATGACAGGTCCTATTCTGTCATCTAATATCCAGTTCTATTGTTGACAGGTCCTATTCTGTCATCTAATATCCAGTTCTATTGTTGACAGGTCCTATTCTGTCATCTAATATCCAGTTCTATTGTTGACAGGTCCTATTCTGTCATCTAATATCCAGTTCTATTGTTGACAGGTCCTATTCTGTCATCTAATATCCAGTTCTATTGTTGACAGGTCCTATTCTGTCATCTAATGTCCAGTTCTACAAGCCATAAGCACTATAGGCTATGGAGTGTAAGGCCCAAACAAAGCAACACAACCCAATACCCACTGGGCACAGACATCAATTCAACGTCTATTCGATGTTGGTACAACGTAATTTCATTGAAATTATGTGGAAACAACGTTGATTCAACCAGTGTGTGCCCAGTGGGTTTAGGCTATGTAGTGTAACGGGCCAAACAAAGCAACACAACCAACTATAGGAAGTGAAATCAAAGCACCAGAGCTGATGTTTTGGTGATGCTGTAATCCACAAGGAACTGTAAGATTTATAATCCAATTTTCGTTTTTGCACAAACACCAGAATTCTTGAGTGGCCCAGTCATATAGTTACATCTCAAACAAAGGCATGTTATTTAAGACTGGGCTCCAGCTGCAGAGGGTGGAAACCATAGCTATGCATGAAAAGTGACAGCAACACCTCTTAAATGCACTTGTCAAAAGGATTAACGCCATTACAATGTGATGCCAGCACTGGGCTAGGTGAACTAGAGTACACCTCCCCCTCTCCCTCCCCATGTCACACCCACCATGTCACACCCAGCCCCCTCAATACACTGCAGCAGAATGCCCTTGAGCATAGAGAGAGAGTGTGTGTGTGTGTGTGGTGTGTGTGTGTGTGTGTGTGTGTGTGTGTGTGTGTGTGTGTGTGTGTGTGTGTGTGTGTGTGTGTGTGTGTGTGTGTGTGTGTGTGTGTGTGTGTGTGTGTTTAACTATCCTTGTGGGTACCAGTCCTCACAAGGATTGTAAAACAAGGAACATTTGGACAAGTGGGGACATTGCTACAATGCTAATTTAGGCTTAGGGGTTAGGTTTATGGTTAGGGTTACAATTAGGGTTAAGGTTAGAATTAAGGTTACGGTTAGGTTTAGTGGTTATGGTTAGATTAAGGGTTAGGGGTTATGGTTAGATTAAGGGTTAGGGGTTATGGTTAGATTAAGGGTTAGGGGTTATGGTTAGATTAAGGGTTAGGGGTTATGGTTAGATTAAGGGTTAGGGGTTATGGTTAGATTAAGGGTTAGGGGTTATGGTTAGATTAAGGGTTAGGGGTTATGGTTAGATTAAGGGTTAGGGGTTATGGTTAGATTAAGGGTTAGGGGTTATGGTTAGATTAAGGGTTAGGGGTTATGGTTAGATTAAGGGTTAGGGGTTATGGTTAGATTAAGGGTTAGGGGTTATGGTTAGATTAAGGGTTAGGGGTTATGGTTAGATTAAGGGTTAGGGGTTATGGTTAGATTAAGGGTTAGGGAAAAATATAATTTCCAATGGGAATCAATTATTTAGGGTTAGTCCCCACAAGGATAGCCACATGCACCAAAAAAAAAGAAATGTTGTCATTATCGGTGTGTGTGTGTATATGTGTGTGTGTGTGTGTGTGTGTGTGTGTGTGTGTGTGTGTGTGTGTGTGTGTGGGTGTGTGTGTGTGTGTGTGTGTGTGTGTGTGTGTGGGTGTGGGTGTGTGTGTGTGTGTGTGTGTGTGTGTGTGTGTGTGTGTGTGTGTGTGTGGGTGTGGGTGTGTGTGTGTGTGTGTGTGTGTGTGTGTGTGTGTGTGTGGGTGTGGGTGTGGGTGTGTGTGTGTGTGTGTGTGTGTGTGTGTGTGTGTGTGTGTGTGTGTGTGTGTGGGTGTGGGTGTGTGTGTGTGTGGGTGTGGGTGTGTGTGTGTGTGTGTGTGTGTGTGTGTGTGGGTGTGGGTGTGGGTGTGTGTGGGTGTGTGTGTGTGTGTGTGTGTGGTGTGTGTGTGTGTGTGTGTGTGTGTGTGTGTGTGTGTGTGTGTGTGTGTGTGTGTGTGTGTGTGTGTGTGTGTGGGTGTGGGTGTGGGTGTGTATAAAATAGGATGTACTGTACAGAATGTAAGCCTCTTACAGAATGATGACACTGACCTGAGAAGAGAAAGGGAAGAGAGAGAGAGA
>CM042422.1:22712876-22715376 GCA_023634145.1 Thymallus thymallus
TGCTCTCCGGCAACTCAAAGGTAGAAGACCTTCGTCCAAACTACCATTGAGTACTTCTAAGAGATCCTCTCCTAAAACTTCCCAAAAACATTTATAGAAGTCTATTGGTATGCCATCAATTCCAGGCACCCTTCCGGATTCCATGCTCTGAACGGCCTGATGCAGTTCTCCCAGGCTAAGCACACCTGAAATCTCTGCATTAGCTTCATCAGACACCTTTGGTAAATCCTCAAAGAAGACACTCTCATTGATATTGTCTGATCCTAGTTCACTTCTGTACAGTTTCTCATAAAAACCAATTGCCCTCCTTCTAATCACTACAGGATTGGACAATAGAATTCCTTCCTCAGATCGCAAAGCATGAATGATTCTTTTTTGCCCATTTTTCCTTTCAAGGTTAAAAAAATACTTTGAAGGTGCATCCATTTGATCAAGACTTATAAATCTTGACCGGACCAAAGCCCCTTGTGTTTTAACCCCTAATAGTTCTGCCAATTGATTCTTTTTCTTAGAAAGAATTTTCAAATAGCTTTGTTGTTTTGTTGATTCTGCCAATTCCTGTATCTTAATTATGTCATTCTCTAAGTCTTTCATTGACTGATTTAAAACTTTGGTGCTGTTGTGAGCATACTGCTGACAATCCTGTTTAATTTGTACTTTTCCAAAATCCCACCATTTTTGTACTGATCGAAAAGATTCTTTTTTTGTTCTGTAATCAGCCCAAAACAATTTAAAAGTGTGGTATAAAATCCTTATTATCTAACAAAGTTAAATTAAAATGCCAGTAAGCACTTTTAGGCTTGACAGAATTCAAAATAAAAGAACATTGCACCATGCAATGATCTGAAAAACCAACAGGAAAAATACAACAATTTTTAAAAATACCAACATGATGCTTAAACACATAAAATCTATCCAGTCTTGCCAGAGATAAAACATTATCACGTGCATGTGCCCAAGTATATTGTATTTTTATCCTCATGATAAAACTTCCATACGTCACTTAACTCATGCCTATTTAATATTTGAATGAGACGTTTTCTTGAAGGCATATGGGGTTCAATATGATTTCTGTCACAATTACTCACTGTACAATTAAAATCTCCTCCTAAAAATAAATAATCATCATTAGAAACATCTTGTAAAACAGAACATAATGTGTCTAAAAACAACATCCTATCAATTGTTGAGTTGGGGACATACACACAAATAAAAACAAAATTATAATTCTCCATTTGTGCTGTCACTTTTAAAAGTCTACCCTTCAAAAACTCTTTAACTTGATATGAACATGGATTAAAGGTTTTTGCAAATAATATTGCTATTCCTCCACTTAACGTGGTGTTGTGGCTGAAGAAAGATAAACCTTCCCATTCCTTCATCCAATCATTAACGTTGTTCACGTCACTATGCGTTTCCTGAATCAAAGTGACATCTATTTTTTTCTGCTTGATAATTTCATACAGCTCAGCTCTTTTTCTATAATTTCTAGCACCATTAACATTCAAGGAGGCAATCCGCACTTCAGCCATACTGAAATAAATAAACAAACAAAAAAAAAACAAGCAAAACCAGATTATTCTTAGTCCTCATTTTCATTTAATTCCGTGCCAACTTTGCTCACAATCTTTTTCAACCGATAAACCTCCCTGTCTGAAAGGCACCCAGCTGTTATTAGGCTTTTGGCTTTGTCATGAAACTGCGTTAAGTCATGGAAATATTCTTTTACAACAACACCTCTTTTGTTTTTAGTGGTATTAAGGAAATGTTTTATGTCATCAACATCATAGCTTCTGCTAATACCTTCGATCTGTGACAACACTGTACTTGAGTCAGACATTTCACTTCCACTTTCTGACTCTTTCTGATCGTCAAACACTTCTTTTTTAAAACACTTTGCCTTACTGATCTTTGCGACATTTTTTCGTTTTTTTTTGGTATTTTAAACATCCTATTTTCCGCTTCTGTGTCAGACACATCATCTTCCCCATGTGTTCTACATCACTGTTCAACAGCCCAGTTTCTGCAGCTACAGAAGTATCCCTACCTTCATTCACCGGTTCCGTCGAGGTCGATCCAGCTTCCACAGGCCCCCTCAACAGATGTTCCTTCCCCAGCAGGTGTATCCACGGTCGGCACTGCTTCAGCCAGACCGACCCCAGACGGTTTAACAGTAGTTTCTTCAGTCGAACCACTATCCTTACTACCTCCCGCTGCATTCTTGTCGGGACATGAACAGATTAAATGGCCCGATTTACCACATCCAAAGCACTTCATTTTGTCAGTAGTAACAAACACTACATATTCAAAATCGTCCACACGGAAATTTAGCGCCAAGTCCAATTCTGCGTCATCTTTAATAATCATGAAAGCAAATCTCCTAAATGAAACGATATGTTTCAATAAAGGAGATTCACACCTGATCATAATCTTCTTGATCGGCGAAACCAACTTTCCATACCGTGACAGCGCTTGTTTCAAAATATCATCACTGAGAAAC